>JAQGAU010000016.1:0-61951 GCA_034698045.1 Paramacrobiotus richtersi
TCCAGAGATCCTCTGAACCGACTGTGTCTGGTTTGGTAGTATTAGTCAGATCAGGTAGAGATCGGACTAGTATGTCAGTACTGTAGACGCAACAGCACTTCCACTGCTCGCTTCTGTGTCAGCGTCTCTCGTCCCGCTTTGAAGCTCTCTCTGAGATTAATCAAGTAGTGGGTGTCATAGCAATAATATGCGTTTGCAGCGTTTCCGAAGGCAATCAGCTTGGGGCCTGAGCGCCCAGTCCCCCCAAAATCCACAACAAGGCCTTCGGGAACAGTATTGATTACGCGGCCATTATGCAGCAATCCATCGTCTCCGCGCACATCCACGCTATTCCAAACCAATTCCGTGTTTGAAAAAGGCATTCTGACAATTGTCAGCACATACGTCTAATGACAACTCCAACCTCCACGAGCTGAGTATACGAACTTCGCAAAGATCGCAGCGAAAAACTCTCGATCGAAGCTTTTATGCAGACTGCAATAAGTAGGTCAATGACTGGTGTGTAAGAAACATGCGAGAACAGGTGTGCATTAGTGCACTATTTTGCAGATATATAGCAAGCTATGCAAACCGCCGTCGACGGCAGTTAACATTCGAAATGGGAAACACCGCGCACGTGATGACCGCAACGGGATATGCTAAATGTACCAATAAAGTAAACAACGGGGAGGTACACAATATGTACGATGGGAGGGGTTATATAGCGGTAGAGCTGTAGAGGTATACATGCAGGCTGCAAGCACGAAACATGCTTTATTTCGTAAGTTGAACGTACACGTGACACGTGTGCACCACGACTGTAACCGGCGAAAATTCCCTGTTTGGCAATAGTGTCCCTTTGAACAGGAAATCATGTCGCCATTTTAAAACTGCATGTTTTCACTGGTTAACATATTTCTAACACCAGATATTTCTTACAGGTGACAGTGTTTTTAGGGAAGGGAAATCCTGCCTTCTGGAAATATTTACGGACACGTTTTACAGGAGCGGAATAGCAGCAGAAACAGAGCAGGTCATTTTTTTCCGGAGGAGAAAACTGGACGAAATTGACTCGAGCTAGGGCATCGAAAATTGTTTCTATAAGGAAGGCTGCTATAGAATCTTGCTGTAAGAAGAATCCGGGTAGGGCACTTATCCCGGATCCGGTGGAGCACTGTTATCGTGGGCACATTCTTGCCGTTTACATATGACGCAGGATTTCTGTACTCTTGCCAAGATAAGGAAATGCAAGCACCAACCAACTCTAACAGGAGAGCGGCAGGACGATTTTCCGGAAACAGCAGGCACTTCAATAATACAGTCTACTTGCCGGTCTTTAACGGTTGCGGTTGTTTGAGTATGGCTAATAAAGACGTGCGTAACGGTCGTGCATAGGAGATTTTCCGTCATTTAGAATTTGCCACCGGAGACAAACTGGTGAATATAATTTTAATTTGCAGATATTTAAGAAACGTAATCCATGAATGATGGCGCATCCTAATTCGGTAAACGTTGTAAGAAAACACAAAAGCTTCCGTTTCGGACAAGCGGGACAAGACATCAAAATTAATGGAAACCAAGCAACCTCTGGCTCATATAGAACTAATAGAAGAGATGAATACTACATATGTACGTATACCATAAAATAAATGATTATTTTACACGTTGTATCTTACAGCTTCTGCTAAAAAGGTTAGGAAAGAAAGCTCTCAATGAAGCCAATGTGCGACACTAAATGTGGATCCCAATTTTACGATGGTTGAAACGCTGGAGCAGCACGTGCAGAGTGAGCTTTGTCAGGTGTCGAACATCGACAATGTTCAAACCAGCGTCCCCATAGGGAAAAAACGACATCCCACGGTAGCGCACACCGTCTCGAGGGTCCAGCGTCTGAGTTCCGCTGAGGATCTGCAATGGAATACTCCATAGAATACCGATTAGGCAAAGTCAGTATGTCTTTCGAAACCACAACAACATAACCTGACCGTTAGTTCGATTTTTTCAAGACAGAAATCATCGACAATTTTAAACCGTTTGTATGTACTCCCAACTTCTCTTTTTGTATACTTTAATGTTTTCCAACAATTGCTGGCTTGAGAGCACTAATCGGCGATTACGGACCTACTGGCCGGATTTCGGACATTCTTATCGTGTTCAGTAAATGCAGCAAATACTGGGCGGATGTTCATCCGCCCGCCGCGCACGTGATCGAGCCAAAAATCTCGAACATTCTCACAGCAATACGGCAAATCTCGGCACCGCACATAAACCCCGTAATGATTGAAACACATCGAAGTACACATGTTTCCTGACCTGCGCAATATCTCGGGACAAAGGCGTCGGGGCAGAATGGCGGCTGATCCATTGCGCCAGACGCTCCATGTCCTCAGAATTCAGATCGCACAGCCCATTGTTCAGCATCTTCCAGAAATCTTTTGCGGTCATTTGCCGTGTTAGCAGGTGGTTAGCAAAGTGTACAGACAGGATTTCTACAGTCACAAATTCATTCTGACGCCGAGCAGATTGAATTAGCTCCACGGTAATCCCATAGTTCTTCAAGACAAGCTGCTCGCAAACACTCGCCAACGAGAGAAAAACGGCGCACAAAGCATTGACCCAGTTGGCTGTATCCACACGGAAACTGGACTCTCTGTCCAGCAACAGCGTTCTGACAGGTGGCAGTCCTTTTTCAACCATGATGAGCTGTAGAACATGGGCTGGGCTATCCAGTCGGTCATCGTAATTGTACCCCACGCTGCCACTGTACAGAACCAATGTCTTGGTCTGTTGTGTCCAGCAGTTGTACAGACACGATGCAAAGCAATACACGGCATTCGCACAGTCTGCACCACAATACGGGCGGCAAACGATGAGTACGCAACGGACACATGCCGACATGAGGATGGCGTCCCATGTTTCACACACTCGACGCAGCTGGCTCTGCAGGACGGTTGTCAGACATTGAAAAATCTCCGGAAAAATCATCCTATCGCGATACAGGGACTGGATGTCACCTTCAGGGCAGGGCATTGCTGGGGAGGGATGGCACACGATTTTCACAGCACCGGCGCCGATTTCAAGCACAGAAAGCAGTATTTGATCCTAAACGAGAAGCGTCCAAATAAGCAACTATGAATCCACTACAGATGTATATTCGGTAGTTAATAGTTAATAACCATAAGCAACGCCAGCCCTCGCACGCAGACGATTTTCTTATACTCTTATTCAAGCCGCCGAGCGAAGGAAATCTTACTGAAACGGATAGCGCATATTCTGTAATAATTATGTAGATCGGAGCAATCACAGAAGCGAAACGCAGAACCAACAACGGTGCTATACATATGTTACTTTAACGCATGCATTGAAAAGCATATCTTACACAAATGTTTCTTTACCACTTACGAGAGGGTCCGGAAGTGGGCGCCACGCCTTCCCGTATAACTCTGTGCGTAATTCTAGAATTGCCAGTTGCTTGGTTACTCCACGCCGTCCACGGTGTAGGTTGTTGTCCACTCGGATGGCCATGCAACAGTATCCGTGCTGCCGGCAGTTGGCATTGAATGCCGCGATCAGCTGATCATCAGACTCCAGGGAACCGCACAGTCCATTGGGGACCACAACCAGCTGTTTCGAGAACTGGCCATCCTTTACCCGCAAGTACGTCTCATAATCATATCTGAATCTTTCCCGAATACCCTGGTCAGCGACTACTCCCCTTAGATCACGATCTGGGAGAGTAACTCCGACCAGACCACAATGGTCCAGGAGCGTGCCCGGATACCATTTCCACGGGTCCTCCGGCTGCAAGCGCAACAGCACCTCCAGGGGTCGCTCATCTGCCGCTCTCACCAGTCCCTTATTGATGCGTTCTTTAATAGTACTTAAGCAATGAGGGTAACGGCAAAAGTAAACGTTGGCGAAAGGAATCAGCCTGGGTCCCGAATGCCCAGTCCCCCCGAAATGCACAACAAGGCCCCCATCCACAGCATCGATCACGCGGCCATTATGAAGAAGTCCATCGTCTCCGCGGACATCCACGCTGTTCCAAACCCATTTCGCACTGGCAAAGGACATTCCGCCAATTTTGCATTCATAAAAATAGGGACAAATCGGACATCAACAAGTATGTGCCATAAATCTCGGAAATGATGGCTACCAAGATCGCAAAATGCATTTAGGAAGTGGGTCATGCAGAATGAAGAACACTCACTTTAAAGTAAGAGACACCGGGCAGGCATTGGTATGCAAACCGCCATCAATGGCAGTCAGCGCTAACGCTAACGCTAACGCTACCGCCCCCGACCCGGCACCAGTGTCTTTGGATATTCATGGCTGCACAGGTTAACGTATTTCTAATCTCGGATATTTCCCCGCAAAAGTGTTTTTCGGATCGGAAATCCTGCCTTCTAGAAAATACGTATGGACGGGGAGCGTATGAGCAGCAGAAACAAGCATGGCAAAGTTTGTGTCATGTATTGCGGCGGTATCTCTACATCATTAAACGCCGTATGTCCGTCCGTGCGTGTGTGTGTTTGTCACGACCGCACCTCCAAACGCTCTGATTGGTTGAATGAGTTGAACTAAGCTCTGTGGTTCTGGGCGTTTGTTCCATTGTTCGTTTGTTCAGTTTCGCTGTTGAACCCAGTTCTGCCTTTCTGCAACGTTTCTTTGTTTTGTTGAACTGAGTTTTGCTTTTCGCCAAGTTTGTTTATTTTTGTTGCTGTTAAACCAGATTTCACCTCTCCAGTTTTTTTGAAGTTAGTAAAGCCTGTTGTAAGGCTTATTCAGTCAAGTCAGAATAGAGTTACTAAGGTTTGCCCAGCTTTAGTAGCTAAGGTTAGCCAAACTTTAGTGAGCAAGGTTTGCGAAGCTGCAGTGACTAGGGTTTGCCAAACCGTAGTTACTAAGGTCTAACAAACGTTAGTCGAGTCATTTGTTCGTCTTTTACTTTTATGCCCGGAAAGGTTTTTATTAGAGCAATCAGCCGGAACAAGGCATCCTTAGCTGTTATGTACGCAGCTTTGCGAGTCCTTAGTTCCGCATGGAGGTTTGTAAGTCCTTAGTTATGTACGCAAGTTTGCGTGCCCTTAGTTTAGTACGCATGTTTGCGAGACCTTAGTCATGTGTGCAGCACTAAGAATCCATATTTGTTTGCTGGTAAACCAGTTTTCGGCTCTTTGGTTTAAACTACAGTTCACAAACCTTAACAGACTTATTTCGAGGCATTTCAGACCAGAGATACTACGGTTTGCCAAACTTTAGTAATAAAGTTTGGCAGACGTAAGTTTTGTAGTTTGACTGTCTTCAATTTTTCTGCCGGAAAGGGTTTCAGTAAAGCAAGAAGCTCCCAAAAGTTTTTATTAGAGCAACCAGCTGGAAAATGCCCGAAATTTGTGCCACGCTTTGAATGGTTAACCAGGCTCTGCAGATCTGCTTAATGGTTCCCTATTTTTAACACCATTGAACATTCGGGGCAAGAACAGTCAACCACAGTGCGTATGAATGCAGATTTACACACACTCCGGAAAAATCACGTGGTACCTAATTCTGGCGCAGTGAATCATCCTGAACCGGACCTGACCTTGCTGGACGTTGCGAGCCGCGAGCACCGGCGGCGGCGCGCAGCGCCGCTGTGCGTAGCAGACGAGCTGTTACTAAGATCCAGCAACAGTAAATCGCGGTTCAGCCCCTAACGTTTTTTTATACTGCGCGTTGGATTCACAACAGCCATGAAGGTGCCGCTTTATGAGTATTCACGTGAACTGTTCCGTTTGTCGAAAACAGCGTCAACGGCAACGGAGCGCGGCGCGTAGCGCCGCGACCGATGCTTGTAGTATTTATTAAATACGAACAATTGCTACTGAGCAAATAACGAACTGAAGCGAAGCCACTCGCCACTCGCTACTAGCGAGTCGCTAGTAATTATCGCTACTAGCGAGTCGCTAGTAATTAAGAGAACAATGAGAATGTTTACCCTATATCCTCATCTTTACTCAGTGGATATAAAGTAAACAATCTCATCACTAGCGAGTGGCTACGACTGAAGTAATAACAATAAGAATAGTACAATAGCCACTAGGCAGTTGCTAAGTACAAGTCTGTACAACTGTGCATACATCACAGTTTCCTCGACGTCCGAACCGCATTTTTGGTTCCGGGAGACACTTCTGCCGGAAGAGCAAACCGGATGAAACTAACTCAGGGGCAAACTGATCTGGAAATAATGTCGCTTATAAAGTGCAGCTCTGTACATGTTTACCTATTTAAGGCGCCGGAATCGGCCGGATATTTTTCCCGGCAGAAGTCTTTTCTAGGAGCGGAATCCTGTCTTCTGGGAAATGTTAACGGACGCCTCTTATAGGAGCTTCAGAAGCATCGCATGGAACTGACAACTGTAAGCTCTGGCTGCTATTGAGATCTCAGACAGCGATCACGATTTGCATTCAACCTCCACCGATTCAAAATAACAGGAAATTTCCAGAAAGCAGCCGCTTTGCCATGACCTCAACGCCGATTTAGACTGGATTACACTTTCAGATCGATATGGGATAAGCGAATCTTATTAAGCTGCCAGTGTTGTGACTTGTGCATGTCGGAATGAAAAACGTATTGAACTTTATTGTGGTAACCGAATAAAACATTTGTCCTTGGTCGAGCAAGAGGTCTATTAATCAGCAGATTACCAATCGAGTCGCATATATCTGAAAGCGCAAATTGCAGGCGCATCTGCACTTGAAGACTCTTGATTGCAAATTCCGGTAGCCGATTGGTCAGCCAGTATGATATTCCAATACTAACCGTAACCGCCCACGTTTTTTTCCTGTGGGCGTCACGGATATTCGAATGTCGGAGTCAAGGGGCGAAATTCACATGTCCATCGAGTCAAAGGAATACACAGAATCCGTGTGTGCAGCGCGAATCACAGATCAGCATGGTAGATAAGACAGAGAGAGAGGGAGAGCACAAGTGCAGTCCGTTGACTCCGAGCAGCCATTCTAACAAGATTCGACGTTTGAGCCATTCTATCAAGATTCGACGTACGAGTCGTACGACGGCAGCGAAACAATTCATCTGGTCAAAATAGTGAACAGTCTCATCTAGCCCGTGCCAACATGCCAATGATGCCATAGCGAACATAATTTTCGGACAAGCTGGCTGTTTCCATGCTGAGTCTTTTGCCATTTCCAGCAACAAGAAATTGAGCACTCAGTCAGTTAAAAGATGTAGAACTGCGATCATCCTGTCAGTTGTCAGCGGAATCTAATAAGAGATTTTTTCGCTTTTGAATTCTTATTGCCTTTGCCACAAGACTTTTACTGGACTCGTTATCTTCCCGTGAATCCCGTCCAACATCCGGGTCGTACGGATAATATTATTAATCATGGCATTTCGCGCTGTTGTCGAGTTTAGTCTGGAACGTGAGTTGTGGAATCTACGGAACGATGAGCGCCATTGCGATGTGTTTCTCCAGGGCAGTGAAGCAAACTCTACGAAGATTCCTGCCCATCGTGTGGTACTGAGCGCCCGTAGTCCATACTTCCGAGCCATGTTCAATTCCAACATGCAGGAATCCCGTCAGGAACATGTACAGCTCCGCAACATTCCAGGAGCAACTCTGCTTATGTAAGTATCCGTGAAACATATGCTACAGAGCTCATTTCGGACCAGCTCTTGGAAAGTGTTAAAAATGCAATGCATGCTGCAGGATCTGGTAATACGCTACATAAACTAAATCTGCATTGAAGGGACGGGTTGCTCCACCGTGTCTGTCTGGGGCGCCCCGCGAACATTAATGTTCTGTTCCGGCGAGTAAATGTGAATTACAGTTTGTAGCGTTATCTGATCTGATTTAGAAACTGCAAGGCTTTCAGTTTCGTACCGTAGAAAACTGATACAAACCGGAAAAGTTGAATCTATAACGGATAATAATTATATTGTTCTTCGAAAGCCTCTTTACGGTGAACCATCACCCGTCGTCCTTGTTTTTGCAACATTTACCTGTACAGGTTGGTGAAATATGCCTACACCTCCGAGGTGAACGTCGACGAAGCCAACGTGGTGTCCCTGTTGGAAGGGGCTATCTTTCTCGATCTAGAACCTCTAGCAGCAACCTGTTGGAATTTCCTGGGACTGTGCGGGGATCCAGGCCATATGTTACTATTTTATTGTCTGGCGGAGTTGTATCAGTATGCTGATTTGGCTAACAAGGCCAAGACGCAGGTCCTGCGCCATTTCCGGAGCGTTTCACAGAGCGCCGAGTTTTCGCAACTGGAGAGAGATCAGGTATTAGTTTGCGCGGGTTAGCTTTAACGTCTCTGGATAAACATGTCATAATCATCTCTGAAACGGTGTTCTTTTACCTAAGTTTCTATTTCGAAAATCAACCAGAAAAATTATAAAATTATAAAATTTCCAATAGCCAGTCATCAGGACTTAATTGTCAAGTTGTAAGTGCCTTTGCTAAGGCATTGGCTACTGCAGTGAAATAATAATAATAATAAAACGCATCTATTGGATGGTAGGTGATCACCTTAATTGGATCGGACAACATTACCATCGAGCATGAGGACGTTATATTGGACGCTGTATTCTCCTGGATCCGCTACGATCCCGCGGAGCGAACTCCAATGCTAACGGAACTGCTGTCCATGGTCCGGCTCGCCCACGTGGATCGCCACCATTTGCACTGCTCGGTTGTCGAGTTGATTGGCCAAGTGCGAGACTGTGGTGCAGACCTATCGGATCAGATATATCGGGCAGTTGAGGAGGCACTCTGCGTCGATAGCCAGCCGAGAGAATCATGCGGTAAGGATTCTAACCACGACTCCACGAGTAGTTGAAGCAGTAATGCATTAATGTTTGCTCTGTTTGTAGAATTCCTTCACGTACTTGTGTGCGTCGGTAAGAAGGTGAGGTGCATCGATCCGCGGACTGGAGTCGCGACGGTTCTGGGCGATGTGCCCGAGGGTTTATACTTACCTGGTGCTGTTGTTCTGGACCGTGACGCATTTGTTCTGGGCTTAGTGGACTTTCAAAACGGTTACCGACTTCCCGTCCTGTACCGCTTTGGCCTCGATCTTGGCATCTGGACACGGCTGGCGAGTCCGCGTTCATCCCATCTTGAGGGTTGCGTCGTGGCACTTGCCGGACGTATCTACGCTGTAGGCGGCAGGGATGATAATTGGGATGCAGACAGCACGGTAGAATGCTACGATCCAGCAAACAACTTATGGGCGCGGGTCGCCGAGTGTCCTCTGCCGCTGTTAAGGTTTGGGTCCACCGTGCACCAGGGCTGTCTGTTTACGTTTGGGGGCATAGGATTACCCCAGGCAGTGAGCGTATTCCGGTATGATCCACATATCGATGTTTGGACTGTTTGCCTTGAAATGCCTGGACCACGAATCGACTGCTCGGCTTGCTTAGGGGATGATGACATGATCTACGTTTTGGGTGAGGGTTGGAAAGTAATGAGTGTTGCTTCAAATGCGATCAATGGAAATGTTTTCAGGAGGTGAGGCGTTGACGGAGCGGGGCTGCTCAAGCTGTGGCCATTCTCATCATCGTGCAGAAACCTTGGATGGATATAACCCGCGGACCAACGAGTGGATAAGCATAGGTACGGTAAAATGTTACAGGTTCTCCGGATTTAAGTATGCAAACACGTACATTTGTAATATGGTGATGCTACGGTAGGTACCTTGCCCTTCGCAGGATGTCGGGTGGCAGTGGGCACCGCGGAAGGCTACGTGTACGTCGTGGGAGCTTATGATCTTGAGGCGGAAATTAGGTCAGTGCAGGGCTGTGCGGAAAACTGGTCTTCGCATGGAATCCAAGCATTTGATGGGATAACGCGCACATGGTCGATCCGGACTGCTCCCTGGCCTCTGGTTTCTTACAACCCCACGTGCTCGGTCGTTAAGTTCACGAAGGGTAAACGAGTTCAGCATCAGCACGATCTACATATCGTACACTACCGTTTTGATGTTTTGTAGCACTCCTGAATGACTATCCAGTCCATCCGCGTGTCGTTATCGAAAAAGCAGCAGATGATGAAGACGATGATTCCTTGGCAGACGATGAAGAAGAAGAAGGGGATGGTGAAATCGTTTGGAATTGAAACCTGTTTGCACAGCATCAGAATACTCCAGTTTGCATACGGCAGCGTTTATCCTTTGTTTCGTGCTCAGTGTCCTGCCGCGTTGGCAGCAGCTAGCGATTGTATGGTAATGGTTAGTAGCCGGAATCGTTTCTTTTGTTCATGTCTTCTGGTGCTTCGTTTCGATTGCGCAGTATGGTACAGTTCCCTGCAGGGAAGCATGATCTCAGCCTTACACTCACCGTTACTTTTGATAACGAGTTGCTTTTGTCGATAACATTCATGACTGTACAATAAACTTTTAATCGGTACCAATATCCGTAGAATAGGATGAAACTTGACATAAGTACCGGAGGATGGCGGACAAAAGTCACATGAAAAACAAACACAAAGCTATTCCAACAGTGAACATCAAAACCTGTAATAAACTTGTATTCCACGATCGAATAGCAGTTTGCAATCGCGTGTCACTTCAGTGGTGCAAAGGCCGCTTATCTACTGACCAGTTGTTTCTGTAGAGATCGGGTTTAATAATAAATTCGTGATCTTCGGTAATGCACTGAACAGTATGTGAGTGTTGTCATGTGTTACTCCTGTATAACATGACGAGTTTTAAACGTGGCATTGAATGGAAACAGTTAGCAAAGTACGGCTGCATTTTTTCAGCAAGCAAACGAAATTAACAACTACTAGTTATGATTTCTAGATTATTATTGCGAATCGTGATTACCGTCAGCTGCTAATTTACATACACATTAAACTTTACGGCGAAATATACAAAAATGACGAGAATGCATGTTGCCGGTAAAACTAATCATCACCGCGGTGATCCAGGCCTTCGGTTTGAAAGTTCTGCTACACAGAAGTCTAGTAAGTTAAGTTTCGAAGCCTCGTCAAGTTCCATTTTCATAATCCAAATGAAGCAAATAATGATAAGCACAAGCGAGCCTTAGGTGGCTGGCTTGTTTAAATTACGAAAGCCGACGCGCGGAATCGACGAACTTTGACGTGAAATATTTCACTCGTGACCGACAATTTGCTGCCTCACGGGGTTAATTATGTAGCGCGTTATGGCAGTTTGCGGATCGCACCAAGTGTGGCGTTTTTCTTATACAGTAAGTTCTTCCATAAAGTCAGCACGCCGGTCCACGAGGGTGCGGTGGTACCAACTAGGTATGTATGCAATACAAGCGGTTGAACAAATTCTCAGACCCCAAACATAATTTTAATTTCTAAGCATTGCTAAGAATCTAGTTCTTGGCGCACGCCATTCAGTACACACCATTATAGAAAACACAGGCATTCCAAAGTACAGCATTGTGAAACGTTGCATTCCTTACAGTATAACTAATTACTACGCCGCGCCACCAGCTGGATTCGGCCTTTAAGAAACGAAACTACACAGACACGCTCATCCAGAAATACTGAGTTTCTCAACCAAGCCCCAGATCATCAGAGGACACGGAAGGAAACTGCATAACATTTGCGATCCTTGAAACGCTGCAGCAGAGCATGCAGGGTGAGTTTCGTCAGGAACTGAACATCGACACCGTCCAGGACAGCGTCGCCATAGGGGGCAAAGGACATTCCACGGTAGCGTACGCCGAGACGTGGGTCCAAGGTCTGGGTGATGTTGAGAATCTGCAAAGGGTTAGACAACAGTTTATTATGACAACACAATGAATTACTTATTACTGCAGCAAAGAACAAACTGTAATGGCGCTGCGATAGCGGTAGTTCGAACGTCAACAGCATGATATATTTCAGAAGTTATTTTATCGTTTCGGAACAGTATACGAGGACCTGTGCCATAACTTGCTAATAAAGCCGTTATCTGCCCGTACTTTGCTAACCGCCCCTCGGTGTGCGCTCGCATTCAGATTTGCAGTCTGGCTCATTGCACACAGGGTTAGCGCAATAAGGGCGCCTAACTTACACTGAGCAAGCTATGGCACAGGTCCTCGTACCATTGATATAAAACCATACAACCAGATCAGTCAATTTTACATTTACAACCGTGACCAACATATTTCCCCCGACATTAATTCTGAACATGAACAACAAAACGTACAGTAAAAAACGCAACGTTCTAAGACACTTTTGAAGAATAATAATGGTGTTGGTTTTCCTGGTTTTAGTTTTGAACAGTAATGTTCCTGCTGTAGTAATCCTTAGTGCCAGCAATGTCATAACACCTTGCCATTAAAGCTGAGAGAAACGTAAGGTTAATTCGGGAAGCTATCTCCGCGTACACTTGTTCACAAGCGGCAGTGGCCTTACTGAACATCTACCTGTGCAATTATTCGGACGTCATCGTCCTTGTCGTCGTCTCTGGGCGTCATCGGGTCGGCGGAACGGCTGCTAATCCATTCCGCCAAGGCATCCAGCTCGTGAACATTCACGTCAGGAAGCCCATTGTTCAGGATGGCCCAGAAATTATTGACGGTCAGTTGGCGAGTTAGTTGTTGATTAGAGAAGAGAATAGTTATGTTGTCAGGTCCGTGCCGGCCGGATGGTGGCAGCTCCACTCTGATTACAACGTTCCTTAAGACCACCTGCTGACAAACTTCCCCCAGAGATACAAACGCTTCGAACAACGCATCGACCCAGTTGGACACGCCAACCGAGAAACTCCACTCTCCGACCAACAACAGCGTTTTAGTGGGCGGCAGGCCTCTTTCGGTCATCACGCGCCGTAGAAGATGCGCAGTGCTGTAGAGTCCGCCGTCGTAACGACACGAAACTAGCCCACCGTTAACTGCCAAAATCTTGGTCCGTTGTGTCCAGCAATTGTAGACACAGGAAGCGAAACGGTACAGGTTATTCACATGCTCGGGGCCAAGATATGGTCGGGAAACGATAAGGATGCGACGCATACGAGGTGACATTAGAATCACATTCCAGGTTTCGCACACGGCATTGAGTTTGCTCTTCTGCAGGGTTGTCAAGCATTCAAAAATCTGCGGAAAAATGGTCGGATCGTGATAAAGAGACTGGATATCACCTTCAGGACCGGGCATTGCTGGGGAGGGGAAGCGCGTGCTTACCAAAATACCGTCGCTTTCCTCAAAATAAGCTCTCCGAATTTCCATTTTCAGGGCAGAAAGTGGGATTTTAGCCTAAAGGACACGGTGTAAGATGTAAGAACTACGACTTAAGTATAGATATGTAAATCACGGCAGTGATGCTAAAAAAGGACAGCAGCTCCATAGCAGAACGTTTCACCATTAAATTCGGTTTATAGGCACTTACGCGAGGCTCCAGAATTCTGTCTCTCCTGGTATAAGTTTCCGCCCAGTGGAAGTACAGATTATCGCATATTTCCACAATGGCCAATTCTCTGGATCCTCCATGATGCGGGCTGCTCTGCACGTGGGTGGCCATCATCCAGTAATGATGCTGTCGGCAGTGCGCGTTAAATGCCGCGATCAGTTGATCATCTGTAGCCACGGAAGTGCGGATCTCGCTAGGCACCAGAACCCACTGTTTTGTGAACTGGCCTTGCTCAACCCGCAGATTGGCCAGGTTCTTCTCGTCAGACCTCTTTCGAATACGATTTCCCACGACAAATCCCTGTAGCTCCCGATCTGGCAGACTTACGCTAACCATACCATATCCATTGAGGAGCATGCTTGGATACCATTTCCACGCGTCCTCTGGGTTCCTGCGAACAAGAACCTCCACGGGTCGCTCTATATCCAGTGTCGCCGATTTAATATCGATCCGCAGACCAATTCTCTTCAAGTAACTGGAGTAACGCCGATAATAAATGTTGCCGAAGGGAACCAGTCGGGATCCCGAGTGCCCAGCCCCCCCAAAATGCACAACAAGGCCCCCCACCACAGCATCGATGACGCGGCCATTGTGAAGCAGTCTATCGTCTCCACGCACGTCAACGCTGTTCCAAGCGAATTCTGTGCTGGAAAATGACATTCTGCCAGTTGCGACTGCCTATAAGAAAAAGAGCAACTGGAAGCTCGACTGGTAGAGTAGACAAATTTAGGAAAACTTCGCAGAAAAGTCGAGATCCATCTGGAAACTAAAATGATCGAGTCACCACGCAGCTGCCCGCGAAACACGAACGCAGTGCAGGCTGTTCTAGTAGCCAGCTATGCGTATGTGTGACACATTGCGTACTAAGCAAATTTAGCAAACCGCCATCGGATGGTAGTCAGTAGCTGCTTTGCAGAGCTTCAAACTGGAGGCCGGTGTAGCTGTCCTACGGTGATGGTGACGTTTACCGGCAACATGCATTCCTGGCAATTTCGTAGACTTCGCCAAAGTTTATGTGGAAATTGGGAACTAATAGTTACGACGCACAATAACAGTCTAGAAATTAAAGTTTTAAATTTTGGTTGCTTACTGTGCAGCCTGCGATCTGTTGCAACGTGGCACGTCCTAATGTAAACTAAACTGAAGAGTATGGCGTTTGCGTAAGATGTTGCTCCACTAATAAACTTCGTTACTGTTTATTAATTATTGCTGTACCATAGTCTGACATGCGTTAAAACGACAATACATGAGTGATGGGTGATGAGATCATAAGAACAATGAAAATTGATGATAGTTCAAAAACCACTTAACCACACTTCGTTATTTATTTCATGCATGGAGCGCATCGCGAGCAAGAAATGGTTGGATAGCATTTGCCAAATCAGAAATGATTTGGTAAAAAATTGAACATCTTTAAATCATTAAAATCTGTATTTCACAAATTTTCTCGATCGATGCTTCCGGTCAACAATTCTATCATCTGTTCAATTTGCGTTGCGATTTTTTACCAGTCATGATACTTAGAGACTGTTTTCTTGGACGGAAGATTCGTGAACGTTCCAGGGAGTGTTAGTTTGGCAGTGGTGACTACAAGTTGACTACAAAATATTTTGTATTGGGTACCTTTCCAAACAGTTCTATGGCTGGCGGTACTGCTTATCACTTATGGTTATTTTTTTAATTTGTAGTTTGGGTGACGTTCAGCCATCTGCGATATGCTTTGCCTCGTTATATTTACATGTTTATTTTTAATTATTGAATTTACTATGTGCTTATTGTTGTACATAATTCAAGTTTTACGTAAGCCGAAACAGTAGTCCCACCCTTCTTCATAACATAACAAATCGAAGTATCAGAAGAATCAAATGTTCAGAATTCGGAAATTCCAGCATATGGCTAAGAGCAGTTGAGAAGCGAAAGAAATTTCCTGATTCGTGCGTAATGCATTACAAAATACGAACAACAATAGTGCGATCGTTTGGATTCTTGAACGACGGAACAGCGCATGCAGAGTGAGCTTGGTCAGGTATCGAGCATCGACACCGTCCAGGCGAGTGTCTCGATAGGAAGAAAACGAGATTCCACGGTAGTGCACACCGTCACGAAGGTCCAACGTCTGGGTGGTATTGAGAATCTGCAAACGATAGCCAACAGTCAATAGCGCACTTAACCACTACAGTACAAAAAAACTACGTGGTGCTGCTAACTGCTAGCTATCTTCTTGTTGGAAGATTTTCCTAACCTGAGCAATAGCTTCGGAAGCAGTCATCGAGTCAGAGCTGCTGTTTATCCATTTCGCCAAGAGCTCCATGTCTTCAGCCTCCAGGTCGCGAACCCCATTGTTGAGCATGGACCACAGGTTATTTGTGGTCAGTTGGCGAGTCAGCGACTGCTTAGAAAAGCGTACAGTAATGTATTCATTCCCATATCCAATTGGCCGTAGCAGGTGTATGTTAATTCCCACGTCCCGTAAAATGACCTGCTGACAGATTCTCCCCAACGATACAAGAACTTCGCACGTAGCGTTCATCCAATTGGACAAATCAGCATTCAACTGCCATGTTTTGAACAGCAGTATCGTCTTGGCAGCCGGCAGTCCCTTCTCGGTCATTATACACTGTAGAAGACTGGCCGCGTTGTCCAGTCGGCATTCATAATTGTACAATTTGTACGGAACCCTCCCACCGTAAAGGACCAACGTCTTGGTCTGCTGTGTCCAGCAGTTGTATAAGGACGAAGCAAAGTGGTACATGTCGCTTGTATACTTGGAGCCAAAACGCGGCAGGGAAGCCGTAAGTACGCGACGGCTACAAGCCGACGTCAGGACTGCGTCCCACAGTTTGGAGCTTGTTCTGTTGCACGGTTGTCAAGCATTCAAAGATCTGCGGCAAAATGCATGGATCACGAGAAAATAACTGGACGTCACCGACAGTATGGGGTGTTGCTGGGATGAGCAAACGCTGCCTTTCCAAAATATCGGCTCCGGCTTTGGTTTTCACCAGGAATGTTAGCAACTGATCCTAAAAGTGAGACGCCAACATTTATGTAAGTAATCACCATCTAATGTGAAAGATGCAGGTATGCAACAACCCTGGCAGAAAACAGCGTCTGCAAAATGTTTTAAGTAGCAGTAGCCACTGAACACCATCTTGCACAAATTTTGAGTCGCCCTATACACTTACAAGACGCTCTGGACATGCGCACTGGACGCCGTAAAACTCTGAATGTCGATGTTTGTAATATTCCTGATTAAAGCTCCCCAGAACGGATAACTCCTTATATCCTACTCGCCATGCAGGTCGCATGGTGCAGCATCCTTACCCAGTACAAGCCGTTGCCTCGACATTTTACACAACGGCCGTGCCAGCCGGAGCGGACACCTTTTGCCGCAAAATGGCAGATTTGTGGAATCAGCTGAATTTGGATCATTCAAGCGTACTCAACGGTTGGATCATTCTAAAACGCCCTTGAGACTGTTAAATGGAGCGACATCAGCTGGATTAAAGATAATCTTCATGACGAATATTTCCCCTCCTTGCCTTAGTTTACAGTTTAAGCTGTAACTTTTAGAGTTAATTATTTGCATGCTTCTTTATCGTGTAAGACTGTAACTGCTGCATTCTTGTTACTTTTCCTTCGTCGTTTGTGACAGTGTTTTGTTGTCTGCTGACCTCGATAAGGGGTTTTTACCCTTGTGTTGTGTAGACGTTAAGCATTAAACCCAGACCAAACCCAAACGTAGCTGTCTGTAGCGTAACTGCCTAGGCACTGCATACTGCTGTGCTTGCCGAACGCGTACTGTGCAAACCGCCGTCGACGGCAGTCAGGCCTTCATTTACTGCGCACGCGAGTTTGTTACTGCAGAAAGGTAACGAGAAATTATCCGACACGTAGATAGTTTTTGGTAGCATGTTTAACTTCTTATTTCCAATTATCTCTGCGGCAAGTTTTGTATTCCGGAGATTCACGGAAAATTGTAGTTTGAGAAGTAACTGTTAATTTTTGCATTACGCCACCCAACCGGAAGTGTCACAGCAGCCAGTGTTAGACCACGTCGAACGTTTCAAAGTGCAACAACTGGGAATTTTTGTTCAGTATCACATAAGCCTAATTTAGTAGAAAGTATCGTCTATACTAGGCTGAAGAGGCTCAGTAGGTTAAGCAAAAGAAAAGAAGAACCCTGAAATTCCCACAATCAGAAACAGCAGATCCTGACCAAGCCAGTCATGCGACTGATGGAATAATCAGAAATTATTGAGTTTCAAACCTGAAACGATCTCCCTGTAAGGTGACCTTGGCGCATATTCATGCTCAAACTTAATGTTTTTGAGGACATCGAGCATGGAATAACTAGTAACATGTACTGGGCGGTTTTCAGCCAAAACTTTCGCTTTATACAAACGCTTATTTGACAGGCAAACCAGGATCTAGCGCATGTAGCAGAATTACGACAAAAATCTCTCACCAGGACTGTTCTCTAGTAGGCAATGTTTTCCGGAGTGCCGGAATGGTACACTATACCTTGCCTAATATCGTTCGACGCCCATTTCATGTGATAAACTGTGCAATGCACATAATGCAGTATAACCGCCAAATATTATGGCCTAATCTGTAACAAGAATTCTGGAGTATCTAATGCGATTGGCACCACCCTGTCGATCGACTACCACGCAGTTCTGCGCTCCTTGTGGTGAATGTTGGGATCTACAGTACAGTACATTCGGACAGATTAAACGCCAAGGAACACAATGTAGCAGAATCATAGGTGGCGGATGGGCAAAACTGCATGATTATAAATCCAAGTACATAATTATAGCACAACGCCAGGCCGTGACGCACGAGCACGAATATGCAGCAAAACATAATTAAACAGTGCACATCCCGAAATCCACCATAACGATAAGCTTCCGCTGGAGTGTGGACAAACCAACCTTGACGCTGGGACAAGTACTGATTACTACTAGGTACGATCCGCTCGTTAGCCTTTCGCTGTTCTGGGCCCAAGAAACAGACCTGCATAGGCTTAGTCATCCGCGAAAAGAGAACGCCCAAACCAAGTTCAAGTGCATCACATCACAAACAACTGAATATTACGATTATTGCCATGATTTAAACGGTGGAGGAGCGCGTGCAGAGTAAGGTTTGTCAGGTATTGAACATCGACACCGTCCAGGCTAGCGTCACCGTAGGGATGAAACGACATTCCACGGTAGCGCACACCGTCTCGAGGGTCCAAGGTTTGGGTAATGTTGAGGACCTGTAAAATAAAACATACAAGTTCGACGGTTATTTCGTCTGATAGCGCAATGAATCGATGCAGCAAACAACAAAATGCATTAATGGTGTCGCGAAGCGCTGGGAAGGGATTTACAGCTGTACATGTCCGAAAAGCCAAATTACCGCAAGATTGTAATCTTCCAGGATTCCGGCTACGACGCCGTTGCATACGTCACAAATTTTCTAACGTTTTTTTATCGTTTCGGGACAGAAATCGTTGACTTTGAATTTGACGCATTGACTTTGAATGATAAGAGAAACGGTTCGCGGAGCCACGTCCGCATAGCACAAATGCCTGTTTTCTTGGAATATTTTTCCTGACCTGCGCAATATCCTGGGAAAACATGGACTCCGGATCAGCATTGCTGCTAACCCATTCGGTCAACCGCTCCATATCCCTTGCGTTCAGATCGCGGAGCCCATTGTTTAGCATGGTCCAGAACTTAGTTGCGGTCAGTTGGCGAGTCAGCTTGTGGCTCGCCAAGCGTACAATAATCGAATCACTCACACGCCGGGGGGATTTTGTCAGTTCCACTGTAATTCCGGTGTTCTTTAAAACAAGCCGGTGGCAAATTCCAGACAGCGAGAGAAATATTTCAGACAATGCGTTGACCCAGTTGGCCGCATCAACATGGAATTTCCATTCTCCGGCCAATAACAGCGTTTTGGCAGCCGACAGTCCCTTCTCGGCCATTATACTTTGTAGAAGATGGGCCGTGCTGCTCAGTTTGCCATCGTAAGTGTATGAAAGGCGCTCACCGTAAAGGACGACTGTCCGTGTCTGCTGTGTCCAGCAGCTGTAAAGACACGAAGCAAAGCGGCAGATGTCGCTCACATAATCCGTATAACGAGGTAGCGAAACAATAAGCACGCGCCGAACACAACCCGACATCAGGTTCGCTTCCCATTCTCGGCACACTCCACGGATCTTGCTCTGCTGCAGGGTTGTCAAGCATTCACAGATCTGTGGAAAAATGGTCGGATCGCGATCAAGAAACTGGATGCCATCCTCAGGACCGGGGATTTCTTGGGTGAGAAGACGCATGCTTTCCAAAGTACTGGCTCCGCTGCTAACCGCTCCTGGCAGCATAGTGTCCTAAATGAGAAACAGTAAAATGTGACAAAAATTAATATGATTCCCCTGGTAAAGTATGTAGCTAGCTAGCTAGATTCCTAACAATAAACAGAAGGAAGTAAATCTTCGACCGTAGCAGAAGGGTTATCGCTCATTACATTGTAATTACTTACAGGAGACACAGGACAAGTGTTTCGGGTGGAGTAATCCTGTGGCCAGTGAAACTGATCGCTGAGCGTCAGAAGGGCCAGCTCCTTGAATACTCCGTGGTGCGGGTTGCCAATGACTTGAGTAGCCATCATCCAGTAACGGCACTGTCGGCAATGCGCGTTGAATGCCGCGATCATTTGCTCGTCTGATGCCATGGAAGTGCCGAGATCGTGGGGAACTACAACCAGCTGTCTTGAGAACTGGCCATTCCCAACCCGCTGTTCAGCCAGGTTTTCCTCGGTAGTCCTTTCCCGAACACGCTCTCGCACAACGACTCCCTTTAGCTCGCGACCTGGTAAACTGACAATCACCAGACCAAATCCGTCCAGGAGCTTGCCAGAATACCATTTCCAAGGGTCCCCCGGCTGCTGACGTAGAAGCACCTCCACTGGCCGCTCCACATTCAGAGCCTCCCGTCCTTCCTCGACGCCCATCAAAACACTATGCAAGTAGTTGGAGTAACGGCGGTAAAAAACTCTCTCGAAGGGAAAAAGACGAGGACCCGAATGCCCCGTCCCCAAAAAATCCACAACAAGCCCCCCATGGACAGCATCGATGACGCGGCCACTGTGTAGCAGTCCATCGTCGCCGCGCACATCAACGCTAATCCAAGCGAATTCCGCCATTGTAAAAGACATTCTGACAATTGTCGATTTGTATTAAAAGGACTACGACCTCCAGGAACAGGCTAGACAAATTTCTGGAAATATTACAGCGAAGAAAAAGCTCATCTGCAAACTACGGTGAGTAACTGGGCGTATCCGTATGTACACTGTAATGCCATGTGCGTATGAATCGCTTATCGCGAGCATACACTGCAGTACATTATTATTGCCTTTCTGTTTCCTTCTACGTACGACACTGAGTCCTGTGAAAGCGTTCTGCTCGTCACGACGTTGCATAGCAACAGAGCGTCAGACTTAATCTATATATTATATATATTATACATATTCTTACCTTTAATATTTTTAACCGAATTTTCGAACTCTTGTTGCCAGGGTATAAATAATTTCTTTTTGACTGGGAGAGTACAGAATCTTTCTAAAATTATGGACAAACCAAGCTGTTTCGCATAATTCCACTTTTGTATCACCTGCAGTTTTTCAAAAAGATGTCGGAGTAATAACTTAGTGCAGTAAGCGTGTTGGCTCGAGAGTTAGTAAGTACTGCGGGAATCCCTGGGGTCTATTGACGCGCTATCCATGTTTTACTATACTTCCGGTCTGTACATACGTATGTCTTGTTTACGAGTGTCCTTAGAGTTTAACGGTTAAGTCTGTGTTTTATGTCCTGCTGAGTTGTCTGTTGTACGATGATTCCCTGTTCTGTATCTGTCGGAGAGTTGCTTACGTGATGCCGCGTAGCCTATAAAAAGATCGTGCAGATGTTTTTGCCGATCAGTCTTGAGTTAGCTTGACGAGAAGGATTAAAGGAAAGAAGAGACCTTTGATTGCCTTTGCTCGTTTGCTTACACACTGTATTCAAGATTCAGGGATTAGATCAGGTATTTAGCTACGAGACAGGGATTCATAGTAACATCGAGAAGCTCTAGCACTGAGTTAGAACGGAAGTGGATTCTGTCTTGCATTGGGATATTTCTCCTCTTGCATGTGGTTTCCGCGTCACTATATACAAAAATTACAAAATTAATACAATAACGCATCTCTACGCTGTGATAATCTAAGCGGATCTGTAATTTACTACGGTATCTGGACGTGACCTTCCTCTATTTTTACCGACAACATCATTCCTTGGAAATCGCCGTATTTAGTTGTAGTTGCGTTTGGTTGAACAGGCCTGGTTAACTTACAACTTCCAAGTAAGCATTTTTGGTCCAGAGTTGGGAATAATACGGCTCCACATACCAATATGGTGTGCTGAAATGTTTGATAATATCGTCTGCCTCCGCGCTGTACCGGCGTCAATGTACGCTTTCGGTTCCGGTTTCTTGCATCGGCTTTCCATCGAAACCAGCGAATGTACCTTTACAGTAAAGAATAAGGAAATGGAAGATGTGTTATTGTTTTTCAATGTGCAGCATTTTTGTACTGAACTGTGTTGACTCGCAAAACTTGTACAGCCGGAAAAGAGAAACAAACTTCTGCCTTTACAGTAGTCTACTTTACTCAGTTTTCTGACGTTCAGCTTAACAGAATTTGAATAGCAGTCTAATATTTCAAAATCATATTTAAAATTGTGGTATACTGAATCAGACAATGAATTGTTTCTTATTCGTGTTCGGTTACTTCGTTGTATTCGTCATTAATGCTTGATGTCCTACGGCTTGTTTAACACACCTAAGAAAGTGCATTTACTAACTGTTTCTAATGCAACAAAAAAACACTCGGTTGCACTACTGCATATTTTTATCCGGTATAATCAACAACACTCGTTCTGGGCGCATAACAGATGCGGTCACAGCCGCGCGTACAGCAAATCTGATTCCGGCCACAGTTCCTGTTGGAATTGCACTCATTTCGGCACGCTGCGCGTAGCACCGGCACAATCGTTCCCGTGTTGCTGTTGGATGTGCCTGCCGGGACCCGAATCTCCACTCGGTCGTAGCACACTGGCAAAGCTACAAACCAAACATCTTTCTATACATGGCCGAACATATTTGCAAAGGTTCTGTTTACCGGCTGACGAACTCGTTGTGTATGCTCTACAACGATACGTTCGGACTGAAGATCCGCCACCGATTGCTATGACTTCACAGTAACTATTCCATCCACAGTTAACGTTCTATGCAAAGCACATCAAATTGAAAACATTGACAGCGTTAAATTAACTGCAACAAAGGAACGTTCTTACAGTACAAGGATTGTAATACGGCGACTGTCTGATCACTCCGGAATTCTGTAGGCTCTGCACTATAGAACCAGTCCATTCTACAAGAAAATAATAAAGTCTGTACCACGTTTTAGTCTTATAGATAGAAAACATCGATCAGCAAAATTCACGTACGAGCAACGATTCCAATTGTGCAAATCGCACTGGCTACAAAAAGCGATAAAACCACAGAAGAGATACTCATTGTAAAACCTGCTATATAACTCTGGATATTGCTAACTAAAGAACGTCGCGCTTAGCTTTCTTGTCCAACCTTCGCCCAGTTTTTATACTGGCAAGTGTTTGCTACAAAAAAGTAGCGTTTTTGTTGACAAAGTCCTTAAGCGGAACGCCGACTGCCGCCTTGGTTTCCGCCACTTTTGAACTGATCTGTTTACACAGATATCTACACAACTAACAACAGTATTGGAAGTCGGTATTCTTTATGCGTCAAATCGAGCATGTATCCGGTTGGGTGTTTGTTTTGTTAACCGGACCGTTGTAAGAAATCGCTTAACCTGCAGTTTGTCACTAACACCTTACAGACTATGCTGTACGATACATTCGAGAAGTGACAGTGAACTTGTACCGGTATTCCGCTAACCTACTGCACCAAGTGCCAAGTGAGACGGAGAAGGTGGGCTGTTTCTGCAGCGGAAGCAAAAGCTGCGAAAATATAAACATGCTGACGCATAATGGGGAACGGAAGATCAGTACGCAGAAATTCCTGAAAAATGCAGCTTCGAAACTACAATACAATGAGTAATACGGCCGTTAACCTTGGCGGCTGCTAGTTAATGATACACGTGGTAAAGTATTCTTGCTTCGATCCCTTTTCACACTTTTTTGCACTATTAAACTTTGCGTATGACTCAGCATGCAGTAGCGCGCTGGATAAAACCCCAGAGAAAGGGAGGTCATTGTTGATGCAAATGCTTTCGTCGACTTCACCGGGCCTCACATCTAAAGTTATTTAATTCAAAAATCATCCAAAAAATTATAAAAGTCAACAAATCCAGAAATTTCCAATAGCCAGTGAAGTCTCTTCTAAAGAGTTTGGCTAATGTATAGTGTTATAATAATAATACTGCTCGAGTTTTGTGTACGCCGGTGCCTAGCACAGTTTGCTTCGTTCCAGAGATTTTGAATGCCGGTCTTGCCTTGTTGTTGTGGAGTCTGCTGCCCCTGCGGAAACTTAGCGGAGCATTTGTGACGCTGCTGCTTTTGTATGTTTGAAAACCTGTCGTAAAGCAGTTTTATCGTAAACCAACGGTTGGGGTACAGAGAAGGTGGAGTCGCTGGCACGATTGTCACAAAGGTCTTCAGCTGTCTGTTAACAAAGAGTTTTTCGTAAAACATTGCATATTAGTAAGTGACTAGAATCCTCTGGATTTTGTTGCCACATACAGTGTTTCAGTTGTTAGCTTTAGAGATTCACCGAGGAAATATCCGGTTACCATTGCACTCCTTGCTTATACAGTAGTTAAAGCTTTTGCCCCGTTTTGTGATATAATACGCTTATATGGCCTATCATATCCATTTTTACCGAAGTACTGCAACAATTATAATAAAATCAGAGTGAGTAGGTTATTTATCTGTAGGTAACTACTACACTTTGCTTCATAAACCATGAGGTTTACTGCCACAGTACGAACATATAACTGCAGACAATCGGCCATAATATGAAACAGACTGGTACATGTATTGCTGTAAACCGGTACCGATACCCATGCCCACGGTAAATACCAGTACTGTACAACAAAAGCCCAATCCTGTCACTGTTAATATAGCTTTGCGTGCCCATGTCGGCATCTTTCATTTCTCCCATGTAATACCCGCCCTCTAGTACCTATTCCTCTTTGTGGACTAACATGGATCGATATTTGTTATCTATCTCAAGTGGTTAATCGAACGGTATATTTGCCAGACATACTAACTAACAACTCTGTTGGCTACCGTCTTATTATAATGATAATCAAAATACAAACTTCACGTTAATCCAAATTTAACGCAAAGTTAATGTAACTAAGCCGTTTGAGCACAAGATCCAACTTTAACCTTGGGTAAGCTTCGTGATTCCTTCGTTCCATTAGAGTGTAAAAAGGCATGTTCCTTACAAATTTTACGACGCACTCCACCCGTTAACTCGCACTGTAAACGCCGGGTAATGTGCGTGCGGAAACCCATTGACAAACCGCCCAGTCAGTTTGCTTAGCGCGCATGCTGTGGCAAAAGTGGGTTATAATAGCGGGCCGTTATGCCAACACTGGCAACACAGAACAAGCCGGTGTACCTTTTTCCATAGTCCATATAATACCAACCAGTGGGAACAAGACGCACTCTTGCTCCCATAGATAATCCAGCCGGGAAGCGAGTTCGAAATCTATTTTAAGCCGGATGATTTGGTCCCGCACATCTCTATACCGGCAAGTTAATGCAACTGTATCCAGGCGAATCTTGTAAGAGCGCGCGAGCGAGAGAATGAGAGACAGAGGCAGGGCAGCTGTTTGTGCAGAAATGTGCCGTCTTGGCGTGTATAATGTGCAAATAAATGCCACGTCCCTAACAGGGCCCGAGCATATAACCTTAGGTCCAAAATAATTACCGTGCAAGTACAATCGAGTGCTCACCTGCCCGCATAGAGATTCCGATCCCGGCTCAACTCAGGATGTACGAGTGTGCGCCGTGTGGATCTAGTTATTTGTCTACCACGTTGCCAAATTTACACGATCAGGGACGTACTTGCCAACACTGGCTACAGTCATGCTGGCTGATCACATCCGCACATTTTTCCCCTCATTCAGTTGGTAATTTGAAGACGGCACCCGAAAAATGTCAGTTGGGAGCCGTGCGCAGTATGGTTCTCTCATATTACCTGTGTAGATCGCGGTTTTCTCATAGTTCCCAATTTCTTGTCAGTTTTCACCACTGGTCATCAAACTTTGTAGAAACTCATTATCGGTGTAGTTTTAGCAACTTGGAACGATACGATTCACACGTTGACGAGTTTTTTACGAAACTCAACATTTTAGTGTCTTCTCAATAGATACTACACGGAAAGTTGGAAATTGGACATTTCCTTCCAACGGCAGTTTTTCTAGCCATCGGTTTGTTACTGCCTTGGCTTTTTATTGATGTTATTCGTTATACCCATCCTTCCGCTGCGCTCGTTGTAATTACATCAACAAACACCCGAAGTAAACGCACTCTTCTTCGATTTGATCACCCAGTGCTGCGCGTTGTGGACTAATTGAATGTGTGTGTATATGGATGGTCGTTAATTGTATAACGCTTACCTTGTTCGCCTTGTTGTCTGGCGCGTATATAAGGGATGAGAGTGTACTTTGCGGTGTGTTGCTCGCGAGTCAAGTATCGATCCCGATCGATGAAGGTTGTGCCTCGTCGAGTTATGGACCGGTATGAAGAAGCGATATGCCCATAAATTCCACGCTATTAACCCACACTCGTATCCTGTCAAGTGAGCACCGGGCATGATGCATAATCCAGTAGCCGGGTCGAAAGAAAGTTGTACGGCATCGACACACGCTGCATTAATGGCTGAGAGTACAAATGAGTCAGCTGTGATGCTTACCAACGGCGACAGCGTTGTCCACGTTCCGCCGGTGCAAAGTTCAAGTAAAGCGAGTGCTAATCGTAATAAGACGACAAAGAGTAAACCGGTCAAACCACGCAAGATGGTACGGCAGATTCTCAAACAGAATGACGACGAGAAAGCCACGGAGAAGATGAACAGGAAGATTGTCATACAGAAGAAACGTTTTCGACTGGCGTATGCGCCGCGTAATGGTGTGGCGATGCATCCAATGGAGAACGCGCTGATTATATGTAAGACGCCCAATCGCTGCCAGCAAAAAATGCGACTGCTGCGGAAGACGCTGAGGAGGACGGCCTGGAATTGCGTCATAGCTGCAGGTAGAGCGATCTTTTTCGGATCACGAGTTCATGTCAGAGAGGCTTGCTTGATTGACTGGTATATATGCGCTCCAACGAAAAGTCGTAGACCATAGTGTTAAGTTGGCAATTCAACGGATAGGTACTTTTTCAAAAATCACGCAGTTAGTGTGGTGTATATTCTTTCCTTCTTACACGGAAAAACAGCATGGAGAACAGTTCTGCAAAAGAATAACAAAAGCATACTGTAGTTTGATCATAATATGGCATACCGATCTCTCTTATCCTAAAACGCGGCTCAGGTTATCGATAGTTTGTGTGCTTCGCGTGTTTTGCGAAGGATTCACAGGCTCTTGTGCGCAAAAAGTTAATTCAGTGAATGTCCCCGAAGTAATTCTAATAGTTTTTTCAGTGCAAAAGAAAGATACATGTATGATCAAGAACTTGCTATATCTAAAGTATTTAGTATAGTGAGTTCTTGGTATGATACATAAATCTGTGATTCTTGAAATAATGCAACTTCTGTTGTCTTGTAAATGTACTGTAGCTTTTCGGTTTTCGCCTGAATTGCATATAGGTACTGACAGCACAAACAACTGACTGATCATTACTAATACCACAGCTGATTTGTTCATAGGCCTTGAATGTGCCGCTTGCTACAATCTACACGACCTAAAAAACCGGTCAGTAAGAATCCGAGCCAATTCAACCGTTTCAACTTTACTGCGTGATTCCCAAACCCAACAAAGTGCACCAAGCGAGACTCCCAAGGAAGCCACAACAGTGAATTCCACGAATCTTCAAAATGGCATCCCACAATCTCCAGGTTCATCAAAACCGTTAGACTGGGCGCCACACTTTCCCTGTATCTTTTGCGAACATCTTCCTATTCCCCCACCACCCAAACCGAAACCAAAGACTCCTGCACTGCCAGAAACCGCTGTTGTACAGCGAAAGGAAGTCGTCGTGGCGCCGCCGTCGGATAATCTTGACTGGCTACGTTCATTGCAGCTGCAACTGCCTAGCTTGAATTTGGGTATCAACATGGACGGTGGGAGTCTGTCGTCGGCTATTTCGAATCCCTTTACACCAGCATCGCCGATGCAGACTAGCACGCTAACAGCGTCAGTGTGGTCCAAGGTCAATCCGTTTCGATTCATGCCGGAAGAGCCAGTACGCCCCGAGGAAGACGAACAGCAAGGTACATCGCCGAACTGTAGAATACGCATTATGCAAACGCGCTATATATGCAGAATAAACAGTCGAAGTCGTTCTGTTGGTAACCTACATAGTATAGCGATAAAATGATTTGCCTGCACGTTGTACCTTCACTGATACGTGTTCACCTGTTCTCTCTAAATTACTTCCTTAACTTTATCTAGCCTTGATCTTGTTAGCCACTCACACATGCAAAATTTGCAATTAGCATGGCCGCTTACCGGCCTTGCCAGATCGGAGAATGTTCCGCACTTTATTCTCAAGCGAGCTGGCTAGCGAACTGTTTCCTCTTTCTTACGAGCGTCTTTTCCTGGGTGAGCACGTATCAGTAAAGGTACGACATACAGGCAAATCATTTTATCGCTATAATAACTAGTTAGTCTGTTTTCTGTGTTCACGATTGAAAAGGAAACAACCGTCCAGTCACAGGCCGTAATCAATCAGTCGTTTCTACGCGTCTGCCCGACATACGCTGATTTACCAAATAAATTTTACCACAGTAGCGCATCTTGTTTGAACTCTGAAGTCGTTCCTATTTCAAAATAGTTTTCCCCTTTTCGATTCGCCAATGACCTTGCACCATGAAAATTAGGTGATTAAAATAATTGTTTTGCGACTATTACTTGAACGGCGAAGGCAATAGTATACCGACCAATCACCGTAACCGCATTACTATCCATACGTGACTGGTCTTGTACTCGTCACAACGGCCTAATAAATAAACTCTAGTTGCAGCCCTGACGAAACCCAGTCCATCGACCTCAAACCCCGACACCCCACCGCTCCTCCCACCCCCCTCGAAACCATCACGTTCCCGCGGTCAAGGGCGCCAGCGCCGCTACACCCCGTCCGAACTACGCGCTGCGATCGACGAAGTGGAACGCGGGAATGTCGGCACCCGGAAAGCCGCCCTGCTCTACGGCATCCCCCGCTCCACGCTTCGCAACAAAGTGGGCAAGCTCCTCACCATCAAGAAACCCGAGGATAACGAGCCAGGTACGGCCCAACCACTCGTGAACGGCTCCTCGTTCTCAGAATCGCCAGTGGTCAAAGAAGAAGGTCCGGTGACACCCAACAAGCAAGACATTACTTTCGCTTTAAAGCGCATCATCTCCCGGCATTTGTCTGATAAATACCGAGCACCTGCACCAGCAAAAGCCAGAGCGGAAGGCAAACAGAAAAGATCGCGGAATATTGACCCGGCTAACCGGCACAAAAGGGGACGCTATCGCAAGTACAAACAAGGGGACCTGGAAGAAGCGCTGCGATTGGTTAAACAGGGGGAGATGACGGTCCACCGTGCTGGGCACTTATTCGGGATCCCGCATAGTACGCTGGAGTACAAAATCAAAGAGCGCAACGGGACTCTCCCGCATAACCCCTCAGTCAGCTCCGAACTGGAGAAACCAACGAAACCCGTCAAAACTAAAAAGACTGCCATCACCGAAGCAACGAATAACGAAACCAGTTCCCTTCCCGTGACCCCCACAACCCCGTTTCTCCTCGATTTCCCACCCGTACCCGCTGATCTCAACGGTAGTTTACTGGGACTCCCGCCGACCCCGAATATTTTCTTTCCCAACAACCCATTCCGGTTCGGTACCGGTGGCGAAGGGAACATCTTCAACCAACTCCTGACGTTGCAGTTGCTGCAAAATAGCATGATGGGATTGAATGCCCTTCCCCCACCGGCATTTTCCCTGTTTGATGGGAATCCGGCCCCCGCGGGATCGGCTCCGTTCCGTCCATGGGCCGAAGGGCAAGAGGCGGGACCGGCCGTGATTAAAGAGAAGAAGGTTAGAAAGCGGAAAATGGAGGATGGACCGCTCAATCTGACTGTGTCAAAAGATAAGGCAGCGAAGCTGGTGGAGTAGAGTATTTCTTACAAGAGTATTTCAAGTTCAGGGTGATCATTGTGAAAACCGTCCCGGTGCATACAACGTAGTGCTGCATATAGGTTTATCGATTTCTCTCGCTTGAGCCGTGGATATTTGATACTGATACTGGTTTCATGTTTCATGCTAAAATTACTGGTTTCTATATAAACAAGCGCCCAAAGCAGTGTCCTATGTGTCCGTGCATCTCTATGTATTAGGTATCACCATACTTATCAGGATACCTATGCTAATAAGAATCCCGCGTATTCGGTAAGTGCTGTGTGTACGTAGTTGCTAAAAGTATGAGTTTCGGAAAAGCAAACAGTCGATCAATCAGAAGAAGATCCTTTTAAACTTTGTCATTGGCAGCGAAGTACGATAGAAATGGATGAAGTCTCATGTTACAATCGCGTTAGGTAGACTGAACTGTCTGCTGTGTTTATGATGACACTATTCACAGACAAAAAAGTCGTTCAAAAATTTCTAAACGGCGTTTTTTAAAAGTGTGTTTTCTTGCCGTTGTATCGAAAAAATGGATTATTATGATTACGAAAACGACAGTATACCGTTCAGATATAACTACACGTACGATTTCTCCCAGTCCGTCATTTCAAGCGCGAGTATGATCGGTCTGACAATTGCCAGCCTAGCTCTTAATCTTGGCATGCTCCTAATCTTTCTCTTGACCAAGAAACTCCGCACCGCATTCTCCGTGTACATTATCGTCCTCCTAATAAGCAACATCCTGTACGCTGCGTTTGACCACCCGTTAGAGATCATACTGGAGGAATACGGGCACTGGTGGATGGGCTTTCCCGCCTGTAACCTCTTCCTGTACAACACATACATTATCTGTGCCGTGTCGATGCACACCCACGTTCTTATCACTATCAACCGCATCTGGGCGCTGGTCTTCCCGGTTTCGTATAAGCAGCACCATAACGCGAAGACCGCGTGGTGGATGTGTGTTGGGATGATTGTCTACATTCATCTGTTCCTTTTACCGGGATATTTAGTGGATTTAATAGTATACCGACAAGCGGATGATGAGGGATGTGGTCTGGGGCTGGATGCACAGTTCGAGTGGGCGATGATTACACAATTGGTGGTGTATGATCTGCCGATTGTTTTCATAGTGGGGTCGTATCCGTTCCTTCTGCGAAAGCAGTTACGACGGAGTAGAGTTGGCAGTTTAAAAATGGTCGCCAAAGGTTAGTAAAAAACAAATTAAGTAAAATATAGCGTTTCGGCGGGGATTTGCTTCATGCAAAAACGTTTCAAGTTTTGCATAGAATTAGAATGATGCAGCGGTCTTTTCTGTAGGCGCACAAACCGAACTCGCAGTTCACCGTGCCGAAATGCTAAAACCACGGCGAAAGAAGGACAGATCCAAACCGTTCGTTTTGCTGACATTGCTGACAGTAGGTATCTTTATCTGCTGGACCCCAACCATGGTGTTCTATACCATGAGCTGCTTTGTGAATGTTGACTATCTGAACGCTGTGGATCAAGTCGGGAACTTTATGTACGGCCTTCAGTCCCTTCTGGATCCGATTTTCTTTGCTCTGAGTCTGCAGTCCATATCACGTCATCTAAGGTTACGCTGCCGGATTCGAATGCCGACAACCAAAGAAACTTTAAGTTAGGATGGAGCATTCTAAACGTTATTTCAAATGCTGCGTAAACCGGGCTTTGTGAATCAGTGACCTAGTGTGCTACCGGTAAAGGCTTCCATGATTTCAGCCAGCTAGAAATAGTTCAAATTCGTTCTGCTTAAGGCTATATTCTGGCTATGTCATAACCACCACCGAAACGAAGACCGCCGCGGACCTGTAAGCATTACGCCAAGCAACACTGTTGTTTTTAATAGCAAGGACATCAATAAACAGTATCCAGAAATCCGTTTGTGCGCGCAACGTCCGGCTGTTGCGCAATAGGGCGAAAAAGTTTAAACACGTTTCCTTCTCAATTAATTCAGCGTTTCACTCAAACTTCCTGAAAGTTTTATGGTAAATGCACATATATATGGTGATCATTCTGAACCATTTTCAGTCCCGAGGCATTTTTCTGAAATTTTAAATTGAATTTTAAAATTTTCGAAATTCATTTTAAAATTTCAGGAACATACCTCCGGGCTGATTATGGGTCAGAACGATCATCATGTATATGTGCATTTATCATAAAACTTTCAAGAAGTTTGGATAAAACACTGAATTAATTGAGAGGGAAACGTGTTTAAACTTTTTCCCACTGTTTCGTAACAGCCGGACGTTACGCGCACAAACGGATTTCTGGACACTGTTTATTGACGTTCCAGCTATTATAAAAGATAATGAAGGTTGGTGCAAGACTCACAAATGCGCGGGGGCTGCGGTTTTGCATATACTTATGACAATATATTGAATATTCCCTTGAACGAGCTGTCTTCTCTGTTTTCCCGCCGTCACTTCTCGGGAAAAGATATATTTAATATTTTTTGATTTGCCTCTTTATCGTCGATGTCTATTTTGACTAGGATCAATTAATCAGTACGCGCTACGTTCCAGTTTATCAAGCACACATTAATTGCTCAAGGTCAAGGGCACTGTTGCCTGTGAAACGAGTGAAACGGTACCACAGCTATACATACGGTACATGATTCTACGAGTACGAGTGTTGCTGTCGCATGAACGTTATTGCAGCTATTTTTGACTTGCACGTGGCTGGAAGCTTCAAAATATCTGGATAGTCCGCCCAAACCCATAACAGCTGAGAAACTGGTCTTAATGATGATTGCCAGTGTTAAAGCAGCAGCACAATGCTGACGCTAACGGTTTTCTGGACGTTGGATGCAGAAGACAAGGTTGTGCACAACAGAACTGCAGCTTAACGCTACAATGTTAATGCATTGATTAATCGCTACAATGTATCTAAATTAATTATCCTATCCAGATCATAGTGCAAATTAGCCAGTTACCGCAGTAATCATCCTAATAGTCACGACAATAAGCATTTGGGACCATACCACAAACGAGAACATAACCACCACAAAATAAATAAGTTCTGAAATGGAACACTCGCTTACTGCTAGCAACAGTAAACCTAACAAGTCCTGAATTTCATTTTTTCGGTGGTTGTGGCTGAGGCGCGTCTCCTTCGGTGTATTTGCATTGTTTCATGAGGCCTTCAGTACTCAAAGATTTCGGACGTTCCAGCGGCAATCCCATACCGCGACTCCAGATGAACTGAGATAAGCAGCCCAGAGCTCGAGAAACACCGAACAGGACGGTGTAGTAACTCATTTCCGTCATTCCATAAAACTGGAGAAGCACACCGCTATGTGCATCAACGTTCGGCCACGGATTTTGGATGCCACGGATTTTGGTTTTACCATGCTCCGTCAGAATGTCCGGCACAAGGTTGTATAACTGCGAAACCAGTTGAAACATCGGGTCGTTCGGCAGATGCTTAAGCGCGAATTCGCGTTGGCATGAGTAGCGAGGATCCGTTTTACGCAGTACTGCGTGTCCGTAACCAGGCACCACCTGTCCAGAATTCAGGGTTTTCCAAATCCAGTCGGTCAGCTGTTGATCGGTCGCATCCTTGCCACCGAGATCCTGCCGCAACTTCGTCAGCCATACCAACACTTCTTGGTTGGCCAAACCATGCAGCGGTCCAGCCAGGCCACAAAGCGCCGCTCCAAAGCTCAAATATGGATCCGCGAGAGCACTGCCGACAAGATGTGACGTGTGTGCTGATACATTGCCGCCCTCGTGATCAGCGTGGATGGTCAAGTACAGGCGCATCAATTCCACGAATTTCTCGTCTGTGTATCCCAACATGTTGCAGAAATTGGCCGACCAATCTTTCTTATCGTCGATAGCGCCGATACCGCTGCCATTTCGAAACAGGTTGCGATAAATGGTCGCAGCGATTGCCGGCAGTCTAGCAATCAAATCCATTGAATCTTCGTAAGCATGCTCCCAGTACGTGCTTTTCTGGGCTTTGGCTTCGTACGCCTTTGCGAATTTGCTCTCGCTCTGCAGCGCAATGACAGCTGCCGCAAACTGTGACATTGGATGCAAATTCGATGGAAATCCATTCAATAGACGGACAACATGCGCTGGCAGAGACCCACGTTGAGCCCATTCTTGCGAAACCCAGTTAACCTGTTCTTGGCTGGGAATATCCCCAGTGCATAGCAGCCAAAATAGACCCTCAGGCAGCGGCTCGCTGCCACCAGGAGCTCTGGGGAGTTTCTCTTGACACTCGGGGATGGTATATCCGCGAAATCGGATACCTTCCTCCTCATCCAGCACCGATGTTTCCCACACCATAGCTTTAATACTTCTCATGCCTCCATAGACCTGATCAACGGTCACCTCGCCGACTTTTGTGTCCTTATGCGCCGCACGAAAGGCCTTCACTTTAGCATTATGAGCCGGGATCTTCTCGGCCAGTACTTCTTTCAAGTTCGAGGTGGAGCATCCTTTGCCTGATGCCAAGCAGCGAACAACAGACCAGTTCGCATTATTCTGCAGCATCGAAGGCAAGCCAAAGGATTTCGTAGCAGCATGACGAAAAAGTGCCATTTTTTAGCGAGATCTATGCTTGACAAGTATAGAATTTAAAACTGCTAAGAAAGCTGCTACCGTAAAACTGGAAAATTTTGCTGTAAAGACAGTAAAGTACGTAAAGCTGAGCCTTTTTTCTTGGTGCTGCTCTCAGCCTGCTTATAACTTGGTGAAGGAAAACTGTGTGATTGGTATAAAGGAAATCATAATGAAATCATACTGATTCACTGTATGTTATTTTCATGTCAGCACCATATCCATGCCGCGCATTCAAAGTCTTGCTCCGGGCAGTTCAGCATGCAGCTGCACACAGAAAACGAGCCTGCCAGTCAGCTTTTCCTCGGTTATGTTTCGAATGCAAAAACCAGTCTGAACTGTCATTACTGAAGAGTTATGCATGTTTAACAACTATGGAAACCGTGCAGCACGCATTTTTCTGTATAGTTAGTGCACTGGGTCTTTTAAACAGTGGAGCCGGGCTTCTGGGCCAGGTACGCTTTGCATACAGAAATTTTTTAGGTTCATCTTACATACAGAAATTTCTGCATACAGAAAATTAAGAGGTTCAATCTGCATACAGAAATTTTGCGGGTTCACCCTGCAGAGAAAAATCTCTGGAAGAAATCTGTCTCCCTTGTTATGCACGTTTAAACTGCGGTATCGTAAACGTGGCGGATTTCAACAAACAACAACGCAGTATTTTACCTGCTAATTACAATGAAATCTCTGCTTTCTTGAAACTGTAACTGCCAGCAAAGACTGCGTGCATATGCAGAAGCACAAACAAAACCTTTCAAATTTCAGGACACAGTTCCGTGGATGCCGGACGGTATTGACCTGGCCACGTACATATGTGGGCACATAATACCCAAGAATGGGGATGCAACCGATACGGGCGCGTCCGCGTAGACGGCAGCGGAGGAGAGGAGGACAGAGACTTATCTAGTTGATCGCAGTATTCCTGTCTGCAAGACAAGTGAAAATATATGTTGGAATTTCGAAAACGCCGTCGAGAGGACTGCGTTACAGCGTTTTACACAGGTGCAAATTAAAAGCACTAACAGTCTCTTTCCACGCAAGCGCTCTCTGTTGACTCGGTTGCATAAGACTGGACTCAGCGGCACGAAAACATGCTGGTTTTGCGAAGAAAATTTTTGGAAAGAATGAGGACATCTCGCTCAGAGTATTGCTGGCGAAACATGTACTTGACTTGCTCCGTGGTGCGCTTTCTGTACAGTGTAATAAGAAAACATAATCAATCAATTCAATATTTATACCGAAGTTGATGGTATAACGGTATCGGTATTGCTTTGAATGGCTTTTGATTATTGTGCATTATATCAAAACGAACGATTTGTTTTTTTACGTACGATTCGCTGCTGCGGTCGGAGTGGCAAGTACAGTCTGTACAGTCATCCATTATTTCGCATCTGTGTGTGTATGTATATCGGTTCGCTGCACATACGCGTGCACAATCTGTTGTGCATTCTTCTAAAATCTCATCACGCAGCAGTAGGTCAGGATTCAGGACACGGTCTATTTTCAGCTATGCTAGACTTTGCGCCCGCTGCAGCAGAGTGAAAGCAAGAGTAGGGGAATTCTTACTAGCAGGGCCGATCGTCAGGAGGAAGCAAATAGTGTTATTGTTATTCTGCATTTTTTAATTTACTAGAAGCAGTAAACAATTATGTGGTTGCCAGATGCGTGTAGAGAAAGAGTTGCACTACTTGATGGTGCCATTTTCGAAAACGGTCCGATGCACGACGGCAACAGTACCATGTGTTCTTAACAGGACATATGCTAATTTATGAGATAAAGAGTAAAGAATCTCAAGCTCGTCTTTCTACGTCGTTGTTCAAGACGGGCACTCATCTTCGTTCAGTGAAAACGCGATCTGGTTGAGGTTAATGGAGGCTGACCCGGATGGTGGATCCAAACAGTCCACCGTTAGGTAAATGTCATCTTTGGCGTAGGCCGAACTAGACCATGCATTATCAATGGAATAAATCTCTCCAGCTTTCGCCTGGCGGAACAGAACTGTGTTCTTCTGCCACCATTGTCTGTACCATGCAAACTCACAACTACAGTGCAAACGAACAAGATAATCGCGGATTTCAGCGCTGAACGACGGGAAGTTCGTCAAGCCATATTCCAGCGACAGAACGCGCAACGACGGCAAATCCGCAAATGTACCCACTTCCAAATTTACTACAGTGGAATTATACAGTTGGATAATCCGTAGCTTGGTCAGATGCTGAAAATCCTTTTTCGCGAAGTGAAGGCCATAGGAATTATTTACATAAAATTCAAAGAAATTGAATAAGCGCATTTCGTGTGGTCTACTCGTTACTCGAACGTCCCTGCTGTCCATCAAGGTGAATATGACGATCTGCTCACGAATGGGAGAAAAGGCCGAACGGAAGGTGGATAGGTCACCGAACAGAGTGACTTGCGTAGGGCGTGGAGGTGTTTTGGCCAAATTAGTGGTCATTTGTTTAAGCTCTTCCGGACTGGCCTGGTTGTTGCACGCTATGTGCAGACGTCGGGTGCCGGTGCAACTGTACACGGTCATGCCTGTTGGCTCGCAGTTGGTGGTAAACTGATAGGCACATTGCTCCCGCGTCATTGGTTCTTCGCTGAAAACGGGAAAGGATGCCATGTCTTCGGAGTATGTGTTCCCGCATTTTGCTGCACCGCTGCCAGAATCTAGAATGTGCTTTTATGTATAGCGGATACGACAGACGTCGACAGTTATCTGTTTTTGACGGTCAAGTATATAGTGACTCTTGTTCGTACTTTTAACCGTGTGGGCACGCGAAGATGCGAGAAGCTTTGCGGCTTCGCTGATAGTGATTAACGGCCGTCGCGACCACTTCGCCTAGCTCATTTTGTAGCGTTTTTCTTCTACTTCTCCTTTCTTCTACTAGTTGAGTACGATATCCGCAAAAAAGGACTTCGTTAAATAACAGTAAGCAACACTTTTGACAGCTCCCAAAACTAAACATATCGTGCAGAACGATTTTCAATTTTTTCATTTCATTTCATTTGCACCATTTTACGTCATTCACGGAGAAAAATACATTTCTTATTTAAGGAAAGACGGCCGGATCTTTTAGCCAACGTAGATCTTACTTAAAAAATGGGAAAAGTGGGAAACCGATAGAAGGTTATTCGCTATGGCGGACACAGAATGCCACAATGGTATAGCTTCATGCAAAAAGCTACGCTGGAAGGACTTCTTTACAAAGCGGCTCAGATGGCTCGAACACAACAGTAATACATTCTTTGATTGCCGCTCGTCGCTTCTCGGTCTGCAGGAGCTTTTACGGGAGCTACCTTCGTTGCAAATTTTAGGCAAGTGGCAACGCTCCTGGGCCATGTTCCATGTTATACCTGTTTATTACAGCCTACCATAATACTCAGAATCTGCATGTAAAGGAAGTTTGGTAGTGTCAAGGCTGATGCTAAGGAAATATCGTATTTGCCAGTCACCCCTGCAAAATTTTACGTGTAATGCTTTTCCACTGTTGACTGTGGCTCATGCACTGCAACGATTCGGTGAATGTTTGCCTGCATTCACTTACTCAACTAAGAGCTTGTAAAAGCCCTTTTTTGGTTGCCATTGAGGACTCACTGGAAAATGAATGAATACATGTGAATTTTTACACGTAAGTAGTTAATATTTCTCCAAATTTAACCTAGCCCCGTGCCTCTGACTGTACGTCCACAAAAACATTTCTTCTGTCTTAACTGAAGCATATGTTTCTCTTCAAGATTAGTTAGTGCAGTTGTTGGTGGCTGTCGGCTTTCAGGGGGCAGATGCCAGGTCACAAAATAGTCAGTGAAATGCGAGACAGACCGTCTTGTTGCCCGATTGAGAAAAAACGTTCACCTACTGAACGCAGACTCGACCCATGATACAATAGCCATATCATTAGAAATTAGAAGGCTTGCGCTATCGAACAAGTGGTAACAGACGCTGCTGCTACAACCCGGGTCAGAGCAGTAAAGCTGAGAAGCTTTGTGCATCTTCCCGTGCCCGCCCAGTACTGCTTGGTTCACCTAGATGTCGTACTCATATCTACAGGTACATCAAACAATCCAGTCAAATAGAAAAACTTCTTCCAGTCAGCACGAAAGAGAAGGGGCTCGACTGGAAGCCGATCGACTTGTTTTTTGTTTCAGCATTTATGTTTAGAAATCATGCGTTGACTAGGAGCACCGTTTCCTGTCGTGCTGATTGGAACGAGTTTTTTAGTTGATTGGATTTTGACTCTTGTTTATCTTTCGCTATACGGATACCGAATAATTCTTAATCGCGTAATAACAACACGGTACTGTCGGGCTAACAGTGCACCGTTCAACATGCATTGCAACTCACCAGCGACGTCGTTTATCGAAAACCGCTCTTGTTTGAAATCGATCGAGGCGGCGCCAAGCGGAAAAGGCATCGACGAGCAATCAATTGGCAAATATATTTCATCCTTGCTCCAAGCACCACTTCTCCAAGAATTTGGAATAATAATATTATTATTATTATTACAACACAAGAGCAGACAACCCATTTGGGACTTCAAGTCTGGTCGCAATATAAACTTCGCCCTGCGCCGCTTTCCGTAGCAGCATCCAGTTGGCATTCCACCAGCGTCGGAACCAAGCGAATTCGCAGCTGCAATGGATCCTTTTCAAATAATCGCGAACATGCACACTAAATGCGGACATCTGATGGAAACCCCTCTCCAGTGACAGCAACCTCAACGCAGGAAGATCAGTGAATGTTCCCCTTTCTAAGACAACGGTTGTGGTGTTCTCCAGCACGATTTCTCTGAGCTTGAGAGATCGAGCGAAATCGTTACGTTTGATCGACATCGCGTAGCAGTTGCTCAAGTTAAATGACAATAAATTCAAAAACTGCAGCTGAGGTAATTTGGCCGTTGTTCGATCGGAGACGCAGCTGACAATTTCCAAGCCGATGATCTGTTTGCGAATCACAGCAAAATTATCGACGCTTAGTTTGTCTCCATCGAACAGAGTGACAAGAATCGCTCGCAAAGGGCCTTTGGATATGGCCAGTGCCATACCCTGCAGTTGTCCAGAAGTAACTTGCTTATCGCAGTTAATGGATACATCTGGGCTTTTCAGACAGCTGTCCGCGGAACCGCGGTTGCAGTTGGCGTTGACCATGGCTGCACATTGTTCGCGTGACTTGGGTTCTGATGAGAAATCCGGAAATGGTTCCATCCTCAGCATATCTGAAGGACCGTTTTCTGCGACCTTTTGTTCTGCAGTGATGGATACATTATGTATACGGCCATGTTGCAGTAGTAATCGCTGCTAATCAGCAATTCTTAGAAAGCCAAAAGCCACACCACATTCCGTTTTATCACTGCAGATCGCGCATGCGCAAAATCCCCAACGAAACATAACTATGAAAACTAGAAATCAATCGTCTCATGCCTTGTCATGTCTTCACGCTAGCTCGCTCTTTATTAACTGACGGATTATCGTACAACTAAGCTCTATATATCATGTTATGGCCGAAAGGTCATGGTTGCTACCTGACATGCCTTTAATAGTCATCTTACCATGCGACGGCAGCGTGGGGCAGTGCCGGGAGATTTCTTCGTTTGTTGCGCTTTCGGTTGGCGGTCTGGTGCTGCTCTCCGTTGATGTCACGGAACAGAAACCTGTCAATAATTAGCACAGCTACATACTTTATTGGCAGAGCCGCATCGAAACGACAGCTAGCCCATGAGACACACTACGTCCGCAAAAGTTGGCATCTTGCAAAGCATATGGGACCGTTGTGCAACGGTCTGGGTTACGGTCCCATAGACAACTATGGTAAACAGAAACGGTGATAATCCGCGTTTCCAATGGAATAGACATACGTGTTAAGTATCAGAATGAACAGTGTTTTTTCTCTTTGTTTTGAGCTATTAATTGTTCTTGTTGAGCAAGGATTGTAGAAGTCTGAGGCAACAATGCGAAGTCTATGGGCTTTACCAAAACCGTATAATCTACTCCTACGTCACAGCGGAAATACGTCACGTGCTACATTGCCTGTAGTAGAGAAATGCCTTGCAACTTGGCACAAGTTATAATACTAGTAGTAATGCTCAGCACTCAGCGGTCCATTCGCAAAGGTTCGTTTCGTGAAAGCGCCAGAAACTACAACGAGTGTACCTGTCGTTGAGAAAATAACTCACTTTCTGGTGTTGCACTGTTAACACTTGACTGTGAATTGACAAAGTTCAGCCCAGATGGAACGCCGCATTTGAAATGACGGAAGATCCTAGCTACATCCAGGGAGCTTAGATTCTCCTTTTGGCCGAGCTTGGTTTTTCGCACCGTAGGGACGATTGTAGGTAGCTTCTCGTCCGCGGCGAATGCTTTAACTTCGTAGTGCATTACCGACTCGTAATCATACGGCAGACCGTACGTCTGACCAGCGTGCTTGGCAAATTGTCCCTTGTTTTCTGTCGCACCAAGCAACATTAAACGAACGGTTATATGTAACTATTGTGGTGCCATTGTTAACTACGATTAAATCAAGACTCTGGCTACTGTCGACACAAACCTGCAGCAATGTTGTCCCAGTTTATTGTTACATGGTCATCTCGATCTAGACGCGAATGTTCGTGGAAGAATCCCAGAACGTGCATAAGTTCATGCTGGATGCAACCGTAATGCTCGAGACACCTAGATGATAGGGACAGGACTTGTTTGCCGCCGGTGCGACCAATGTCGGAGAAGCATCTGCATTAGATAGGCTTGGATAATCACGAATTTCATGACGGACAACAACATAAGGTGCAACGACAGCAACGTACTGATAACCTTTCTGGAACTTGACGTAATCCTTTTCTGAAGTCCTTTCCACGAACTTAACGCACTGTCCGGTTAGATGCATCATAATGTCCATTGCTTCGCTTATTTTTGTACGCTGCGCTACACCTGCAACAAAAAAGCAGGTTCGCTTTCTGAAAATAGTTGCTGTTTGAATAGAGAGTAGCAACAAATGTCACGCCATTACGGAAGCGAACGGATCGTTCCTTGGTGAAAACGTAGGGGATCGTGTTGTTGGGCCACGCAAGCTCTCCTTTATCCATCGCATTTGCGGCCACATTTACTGGTCTCTGTAACACCAGTTTGTGCCTCAATAAATTCAGAATTCCGTAATAAATTATAAACATGGTTTTACCTGCGGTCTATATACATGAACAAGTTTTCTCAGCACACCAATTTATTCATACGGAATCATACCTACACACTTACGAATCATACCTCATCCAGCTCGAGGCTACTAACATCGCCTTCCCACATGTCTGCGTTGTAGCGCGACTGATCGTTACCAGATTCGTTCAAAATGTCTGGATCGATAAAGTCTCTCCAATCTGCGAAAATGTTTATAATTGTTATCCATTCTCGGGTGCATGATTATACATACTTTTGGGCAGTGTGCCGGCCAAGGTAAACGAGGAGAAGCAATGCATAAATGCTAAGATGCACAAAAACTTCATTGTTGCAGAACAGGGTGTAGATGGAATAATATGGATAGTGTCTGCTCCTACTGCTTCATGATCACAGGACTGTCGATCTATCGTTTACACGTATTGTACTTTATATGTGAAGTCAGCGTAAGTGGAGTTGGTGGCCACAGTTCTTCTGTAAATTTAAGCAGCTTGCTACATTGTTTTGTGCCACTCTTCAGATTTAAGACGTACCACGCAAAGTCGCCTACTACCTCCGGGCATCATTAGAAGTCATACTGAAACCGGATTGACTGTCGACTGCACTTAATAAATAGGAATGTGGACGATTTTCCTTCTGTCTAGGCCTGGATTTTTGTAGAAAGAAATTATCTTTGAGAGCAAAACAAATTTGTAGACAATCCTCTGTTTGACGGCCTAATGCTAATAGATAGCAGCAATAACAGGCCGGCGACAGTGGGCAACGCTGACCAAAACCGCGTTGTGTGAGAATGGCGCAGGCACTGTCTGATTTTTATGACTAAAACATGAACTATTAAACTTATGCATTTCAACATTCTGCCACCGGTTGTTCCGCAATGCAGTCAAACATTGCAAAACAAAGATGCCGCTTTCCAAATCCAACTTACCATTCGATTTGTTTGGACGATACGTCAATATGTAAAGGCGCATACGTATGATGCTGATTCTGAAACAGTATCAGCTGAAACAGCCGATTGTGAAATTTTAAACGGAATTTCAATATCTGTGAATAAACGTTTCGACTAGCCTGTAGGCACTACGGTAGAGGGACTGGATGTGGTCATCAAGACACTGAGAGACAGGACGTTGCTGCATGGAGAAAGCGCACGCTTTCCACAGAATTCGCACAATTCACGAGCCGGAAACGTAGCAATGTTTCCCAGATGAGAACGGATAACAAAACCAGAACCATACTATGCAACGGATTATGGCCCGTGAATGTATCTTAGCAAAAGATTTTGTAACACGATTCAGAATTCTGCCACACAGTGGCCATGTCATATTTGAGATTGTTATCTGAGCCTCCCTGAAGTCATTAATTTGCTCTTAAGATCAACAAGTAATCACACGCCTCAAATCAACAGGGTCTGAAAATGGTAGCTTTTGAAGAATAGATCGTTCGTTTATTTTTATGTGCACCATTACCAGAACCTAGGCGGTCCAACTAAAGAAATTGACGCAGATCACATTGAATCGCTGATTAGGTCATTCTAATTCTCAGTTCATGAACACACCTCTATTACCAATAAAAGCGTCCGGACGAGAAAAGTTTCCGCCGGACAGTTACGCACGGCAATCCGTTACCAATAAAACGAACGTTGGGGCTTATGGCACAAAACTAGCGTCTTACGCACAAACGTTCTCTTCATTTCATGGTATTTTTAGCACAGCAAAAAAACAGCAACATAATGGAAATCATCCGCAAGTGAGGAACTCTTCAATCATCAGCATCTCCCACTTCATCAAAGGATATGACAAGAGATCGTAAAATTCCAGTTATCTCGATCCAAACGCTGGAGCAGCGCATGCTGGGAAAGCTTGGTCAGCTGCCGAACATCAACACTGTCCACGTTAGCGTCTCCATCGGGGTAAAACGACATTCCACGGTAGCGCACGCCGTCTCGAGGGTCCAGTGTTTCGGTCATGTTGAGAATCTGTAGAGTACAATGCAGCGTTATACCGATGCTTACCCGTAGAAGAAGATCACGAGAAGTTACAACTCAATAAGCTTCAGTCAATTTAATAGATATCCAGCGAAAATAAATTGCTGCGCAATACAGTTTTATACGATGATTCTGAAGACTTCCAGAAACTGTACTAGAAATTTAGAGAGTAATTTCTTCGTCAGATCCATATAGTTACGAGGTGCAAGTAAAAAGTTCTGCAACTGTCACCTTTTCCGCCCAATGAAACAAAACCGGATAAGTGCTGCGACATTTTATAGAGAAGAATCATTCATGCGTACATCACAAAAGAAATTTGTTCGGAAGGTGAAGTCGGTGGAAAGAAGGGCTAGAATCTTTAACTGCATGTATTTCAGGTCTGTTCCCTCGAATTTTTTGACATTTTGTTTTGACATTTTCACATTTTTTTGACATTATGAAAGAAATATTTTGTTTCCTCCACTGCTTTGCAATGTTTTGAGAAAGGAATAGCTATCTGTACATCACTTCTACATTATGGTCACCGTCCTGTTGCGTATTTGAGTTTCGAACGACCCGAGGATGGCTTATATTGCAACCACAGAATTCTGAATGTTACAAAATCTTTTGCTAAGCTACATTCAGGGCTATAACCCGTTTCATAGTATGGGCATAGTTCTAGTTCTGTCATCCATCCTCGTTTCTGAAACAGTGCTGCGTTTCCGGCTCGAAAACTGTGCGAATTCTGTGGAAAGCATGCGCTTTCTGCATGGAGCAACGTCCTGTCTTGACGGCCACATCCAGTCCCTTTACCGTAGTGCCTAGGAGTCGAAACGTTTAGTCACAGATTTTGAAATTCCGTTTACAATTTCAGTCATCCGTTTCAGCTGATACTTTTTCAGAATCATCATCATATGTTTGCGCATTTACATATTGACGTATCGTCCCAACAAATCGAATGGAAACTTGGATTTGGAAAGCGGCATCCTTGATTACCATTTTTGACTGCATTGCGGAACAAACGGTGGCAAAACAAACCTTGGTGTACTCACTGTAATGTATGTGCTCAGTAAAGGTAATCAGAAAAATGAGACATTCCGCATTGGGAAACAAGCCGTCCACTAAACAAACGAGCTTGCACCAACGAATTAAAAAAATCCCTCACGAAGCTTGGACAATGGTTTTATATCGTTAGTATGCTTGAAACGCTGAAACAGCGCATGTTACATGAGCTTTCAGACTTTCCAAGTCTGAAATCAGTTGCTCTAAAGATCTAAAGATTACCGGAAGTAAACCGGCATACAAATTTGACACGACGACACCTCGAATTCGTTTCACACAGAATTCGAAATGGTCTAAAAATGGTAGGTATTAAAGAACAGGTCGTTCATTTATTCGTACGCGCAACATTACCAAAGCCCCGCATTCTCACTAGAGGAACTGATGCACATTACCGTGATTGCTGAAGATCATTCTCATTCCTGTCAATTCAAAAACATGCCTGTAAACACTAAAAGCATCCTGACGGGGAAACGTTCCGCCCGACAGTTGTAGCAATTACTGTACAATTACGGCGACCCGTTACCAATAAACCGAACGTTGGCGCTTATACAATAAAACTTCCTCACAAAAATTCTCTTGATTACTTGGAATCTTTAGCTAATAGCAGCAACATAATGGCAAATCATCGACAAGTGACGAACTCTTCAATCATTCTCCCGCTTCATCAAAGGATATCAAAAAAGATTGTGAAACGCACTTCACTCGTGTAATCTCCATCTTCAGAATCCAAACGCTGGAGCAGTGCGTGCTGGGTAAGCTTTGTCAGCTGTCGAACATCAATACTGGCCAGGTTAGCGTCTTCATCGGGGTAAAATGATATTCCGCTGTAGGGCTAAACCATCTCGAAATTCCGGGGCTTGGGTGATGCTGAGAGTCTATAGAGAACAATACAGGGTGTTTATCCGTAGATTAACATTAAGTGGAGCAATTCTTGATTGTTCTGACTAAGCTCCAGTCAATTTAACAGCTTCCCAGAAAAATTTAACTGCGGCGAAGTACAGTATTATACGATGATACTGAAAACTTCCAGAAAATGTACTTGAAATTTAGAGAGTAATTTCTTAGTCTCATCGGACATCAAGATGATCAGCCTGCACCGGAATGTCAGAGTCCATACGTTTGCTCCAGAAAAACCAATTTCTCACCTGAAGGACTTGCCAGGGCTCCGCCCATCTGGTCAAACGTTCCACCTCGAGAGCGTTCAGGGAGCGAAGTCCATTGTTCAGCATGGTCCAGAACTCGTTTGCGGTCAGCTGGCGTGTAATCCGGAGGCTACAGAAGCGCACCACTATCCGCTCACGTCCATCGCAATATTCGGGTGAATGCCAGCCGTAATGACTCAGCATTACGTCAAGTCTGGCACTGATCAAGACTAGCTGCTGGCAAACCCCGGCCAATGATACAAATGCTTCACTCAAGACGCCGACCCACCCGTTGACCGGTTGCCCGTTAGAAACATGAGAGTTGAAGTGCCATTCTCTGGTCAACAGCAGACGTTCAACAGGCGGCAGTCCCTTTGCGATCATAATGCGCCACAGAATCTGCCCAGTGCGGACCAGTCGCTCTTCGTATTGGTTCGTCGAGATGCCACCAACCAGGACCAGCACCCTCGTCTGCCGTGACCAGAAGTTGTACAGACAGGAGGCAAAACGGTACACGTCGTTCCAATAAGACTCGGAATAGTGCACTTGAGAAACTACGAGTACGCGGCAAATGTAGGCCGAGGTCAGTATCGCCTCCCACTCTCCGCACACTCGACGCAGATTTGTTTGCTGCAGGGTTGTCAAACACTGGAAGACGTGTGGCATAATGCTCAGATCACGGTGCAGGAATTTGATATCAGGACAGGGCGCCGCCACGGAGAGTGAGCGCGTCCTTTCCACGGAATTGGCGCTGCTTCTGAAGACGAATTGCAGGCCATGCATCACATTGCGCTAAAGCATTAACAAAAGAACGTAATACGAGGAAATACGTCAACAGCACCAGCAAGACCCCTTAGTGAAACAGATCTGTCTCCCTCCACCCCACTCCAGGGGTACGTGAGTGGATGTTCTTCCCCAAAGAGTTTCAGTGACGTTTCGCTGTTGGATTAGATTTTTGTTTCGTTTTCGTGAGGCTCTTGTCGCACCATTGACTTTTATGAATCTACTTTATGTCAACATAGTCCAATTCGCGGTAGCGATTACCTAATATCAATTTAAAAAAATAATAAACCAAAAGAATAATAAACTTCAATCAATTCAAGCAGCCAGTTAGTAGTACTAAGAAATAGTTCGAAACTGGAACTAATCAAATCTCAGAAATCTTGTAAGTTGTCATGGTTTGCCAGCTAGACGCCTAAGTCGTCAATTCGCGTATTACAGGGTGGGGGATTTATTATTTCAGGGCGGGCCTGGGAGGGGAGGAGAGGAGCGCTTTTAACTGAAAACAATTCAAGCAGTGAAAACCCCGCCGAGGCAGGCAATTAGCGTTGACAAGGGTGAGGGCAGCCGTAACGAGAAATTTTTGGGACATTAATAACCACATTCAAGCGGTCACTTACGAGAGATGTTACGTAATGCAAGTCGCTGGGCACGTTATTCTTGGTCGCCGACCCCTCCTCCTCACCGAAGATCCCCAGCACAATCAGCTTCTTGACAATTCCACGGTGCGCGTGACTGCGCACGTATTTCGCCGTCATTGAGTGATGGCGTTTTTGACAATGCGCGTTGAAAGCTGCCATCAGCTGCTCATCTGACGCTAGAACAGCACTGAGCTCCCTGGGCACCAGCAACATCTTTGTTGAGAACTGACCTTTTGCAACGCCCAGACCAGCCAGTATTTCCTCGGTGGACCTCTCCCGAATGCGGTTTTCCACAATGATCCCCGTATCTCACCATCGGCTGAAGCGACACTGAACAGGCCAAAACCGTCAAGTAGGACGGCTGGATACCATTTCCACGGGTCCGCTGGATTAAGGCGCAGCAGCACCTCCACTGGGGACTCCATAGCCGAAGGCTGCGGTTCATCGTCGCCGCGTAAAATTGCTCGCCGCAGGAAATCAGAGCAGGAGCGGCGATGATAGACACGATCGAAAGGAATCAGTTGGCGGCCTGAATGCCCGGTTCCTCCAAAATGCACAACAAGGCCTTCATCCGCGACATCGATCACACGGCCATTGGAAAGCAGCCCATCGTCTCCGCTTACATCAACGCTGTTCCAAGCCAATTCCGCGCTATCAAATGACATTTCCATGATATTTCGAAGTTATAAGAAAAGGACAGCGCAAGTTTGGCGCAGATGACAGGTTCTGCCGTTCAGGAGAAAACGACAGAGCAAAATTTTGCTCATCTGCCAGCTCATCTATAAATCTTGTTAACTGAGCTTATCTGGAAACTGCTAAATTTACACTACATGCATCTTCCTCGTGGAGAAAACACCAGGCGGCAGCAGCACGTGGCGACCACTGCCCACACAAGGACAATTGGTAACTGCCGTCTTCAGAGCCTTGCACACTGCTCTGTGAATCTGAACTCTGGCAAGTGGAAATAGTATACACCGGGCGGCGTTCACGTTCACGCTTTTCCGTGTAGCCAGCGTGGCGACCGCCCCCGACTTGCTGTCGCTGACTGCATCTATTGGATGCACTGTGCCAGATGGTGTCTTTCCGTTTTTTTAGGGTGATGCTATTCCCACCACCTCACACCTCCTTTTGGCTATTCTCACACCCTTTCACCACCATTTAGCTTTTCTCACCACCGTTTTGAAATAGTTTTCCACACCACTTTGACTATTTCACAACTGTTGCACACCACTTTCTGCTATCCTCACCGTCTGTATCAAAAACTTCGGTACAGAAGTAGCGAAGTACTTTGGTACAACTGCAAAGCAATGTGGTCTTCAGCATTTCGGCACGGATTCAGAACGTATAGCGCTCAGACAAACAACTTTAACGAAGCCTTCTTTCGAAGAAGAGATCCATCCTACTTGCCCGGCGTGTGCGACCCCATATTGCGGAATGTGTGCGTTGGGTGCTTGAGTTTGCGGGTGGCAAAGTGAAAGCAGCGGAGTACGCAGAGTATCTGAACAAGAATACCCGTTTGTCGGTCCCTAAGCGACAGTTTCACAAGCCGGTTTCACAAGCCGGTGACGTTTTGAACGACCTGGCAGTTAGAGTCCTTTACGCTCAGGCGCAGATATACCTCAAAGCTGCGTATGACACGGTCCAGAGCGACGTCAGGTAAGACCAACAGTCCAGATGGCTGTTGGCTGGGAAAGTACCGAAATCACTGCAATCGCGAATGGCCGAACTACGTCCCAAGATTTTCTAGAGGAAAATGCTAGAGATCTCCTTGACACTAACGACATGTGCACTGCTCAAACACAAACAGAGAATAAATTTTCTTTAAAGGTGGTGCGGACAGCCGAAAGTTGTGTAACATTTTCTGCCGGAAGGGTGTGGGAATAGCCGAAAGGTGGTGCAAGCATTTTTATAAAAAAGGGGGTGAGAATAGCTAAAAGGTAGTGCAAGGTTGTGAGAGTAGCCAAAAGGTGGTGCGAGGTGGTGAGAATAGCCATTTCCTTTTTTTTAATTTCTAGCGATACTGTTTCAAGTTCATATAGCTTCCTCGTCAGGACTTGCATTGTTCTTCGCTTAGCAAATTCTAAAGACTTACACAATGTCGTTTCATGGCGCTGAATTCGCTTGCACCAGCGTGAATATGCGCGGAGACGATGGCCTGCTTCACGCAGGACGCGTTATCGACGCTGTGGATAGGGGCCTGATTGTGCATTTTGGAGGTACTGAGGATTCTACTCCCGAGCTGGTCCTCTTGGGCGACGACGATGTGTACCATCGCTATCGTTCAGGTTACTTGCAGAAAGCTAGTAAAAAAATTGATGGGGAACTAGCGGAAGAACAACGAACAGCGGAGGTACTGCTTCGTCTGCATCCCAAGAACCGCTGGAAATGGTACCCTAGTACACTCCTTGACCCCTTTGGACTGGCGTGCGTCACTTTGCCGGATCGTGAGCTGAAGGGAATCGTGGAGGGAAACCGCATTCGGGAGAGCTCGGTACTGCAGAGAGGAGGGCTCACCTGAGAGTAACGAAAGGCCAGTTCTCGAGAGAAACGGTTGTGATACCCACTGCCGTCGCCGTAGTGTTTCCGTCTAATGCTCAGCTGATCGCGGCTTTCAACTTGCACTGCCGACAGCATAATTACTGGGTGATGGCTACCCACGTGCTGAGCAGCGAGCACCATGGAATTTTCAAAGAGTTGGTTGTTCTGGGAAGCTCCTATACGCCAGCGTGGTCATGGCCGCGTTCTCGCGGCAACGGATACAACTGTGTGGAACCTCCCGTAAGTGGCAGCTAAAAGCTATAACTATAGTTGTTCATGGGTACTTGTTAACATTGTTTTATTCTTCATTTGTTTCCCCTATTATTGCAGATTTTTTCGACCGAAACGAACGGAGGTCCTTTACGTACATTTAGTAAACATGATTTTTTGTCCATCCCGTCGGTCACACTACCCGAAGTATTATGCAATAACGCAATAGTAGAGGGCCGTCTTTGATAATATAAACTGAGAATTAACTTCGTCCCGACGGCACGCGACTTGAAATATTGCGCAAAAGCGCAGTAGCAAATGACGCGTCCTCAACAAAAAATATGGATTTATAGTCCGTCCAGTCGGTGACGATACCGGCAGCATTCCGGAAAAAATTTAGTGAGCCTACCAGTGACGAATTTAGGGGAGGGGCCATGGCCCCGCCCCTTCCCGGTATGCTATAGGGTGAGTTCGCCAAAATTCAACAGAAGGGGGGACCCTTCTGTTGGAGGAGCCCGGCCTCTCCCTCAAAACCGGTCTAAATTCGTCACTGGAGCCTACTGCTCGCTCCGGTCGACCAATGCCCGCAAACAGCAATTGCATTTACTTACTGGTAGTGGACGTTCTGGTGCGGCCAGCGGGAACCGTACACGTGTGTGGTGGTAATTTGTTTGCTTTTTCGAATAATTGTTCGCCTTATTACCGAACACTTGTTTACCGTATGTAGTGTAGATACGGTAAAATGTAACATCCACTTCTAAGCGTGCTTGTACAAGTACGGCAGGGATTTTATTCATATTTCGGGCGGTGCCGTTAAAGATTTATATAGTAACTCAGGAGCCATATGTTATATATCAGATTTTGCCATTTTTAACCCTTAGGAGAAAGCAACATACTGCTTTCGCTGCTCCACAACGGTACTGATTGTTTGGAATCCACCCATCTCCTCTTCTGACGCCTATTCATATCCGTCGCATCGTTACTACTTTCCAGCCCAGTCAGGCGAGAGAATACCATCTTGCTGCATGCCTGTACAGTTGCTCGACACAACATAACGAAATATGGGTCCTTCACGGTGGGATCTTCTCAAACGCTGTCGGCCGGCCACTGGTTCATACTGTACGATTCTTGCTCTGTGCAATGTCCGTGAAGAAACTGCCTCCTGTCAGAACGCTGCTGTTGACCGGGAAATGGCAGTTCCGTGTTCAAGGGCCCAATTGGGTCAATGCCTTGTGCGAGATTTTCGTATCCATGGCGGGTCTTTGCCAGCTAGTTGTCTTCAGCAATGCCGGGTTTGAAGTTGGGCTGAAACGGTCCGCGCGATATGAGCCAGATTCCTTAACGGTGCGCTTTTCGCGCCAACAGTTGACTCGCAGGCTAACGCCAAGCACGTTTTTGGACAATGCTCAACAATGGGCTACACGATCTGGACGCTAATGATGTGAAGTGCCTTATGGAAGAGATTGCCATCTGCGCTAGGTCGATGGATTATCGCCGGGAACTCATTCAGGTGAGGAAGCATGCTGGAACCGAAGGACACTTCTGTATGCTCGCAATTACTCCCGGACAGTGCTATTATTCGAAATAGTTTGAATGATCTGCTTGCGAATTTGTTCGGTGTATGTCTTACCGAAGAAATACGCAGCAGACCATCAAAAGTAATGGAATTCAACCGATTATTGATAACATCGATCGGATATGTACTGCCATATCCCTGCATTAGTCGCTCTGCTTGGTCTATGCATTGCTTCAGTGAAAAGGAAGTCTCACGCTGCACTGCGTTCTTCTTTGTAGATTCCCAACTTTACACAGACACTGGACCCACCAGACGGCGTGCGCTACCGTGGTATGACGTTTACCCCCAGTGAACACCCTGCGCTGACTGGTGTCTCGGTTACGAAGCTCACAAACCTGGCTTTGCATGCGCTCCACCAGCGGATGGAGTGCGGTAACATCGTTTTGATTGTTCTCTGATGGGTTTGGTCTGAATCAGAGCTGATCTTTGCTCAATTGTCGTGTCACTGCGTTTTATAGTTACTGGCGACCACATAGTACAGCCACCTTAGCCAAAAGTCTTTGGTTAGGTGATTTTCGTATAGGCGTTATCGTCAGTTTGTTTCGATGCAGCTATTCGATCGTTTGCTCTAACCGACCGAAACGAATTAAAGGTTCTCGATACTGTACTTGGCGAAATGCCTCTCATGGTGTCTGTGCGCCATGTTATTTATCTGGTTGATTTGGTATATATCACGTGAACCATTTCCGTCCTGCCTCTATGGGTTTGAACCCTTGTCTGTCTAACTTTGCATTCTCTCATAAAAATCGGGAGCACAAATCATTCATAATCCACATTCAATTTCAATCCACAATTCAATTTTTCGCACACCTGTACGAAAACGCTCCGATCACGGTATAGGAACTGAATGTCACCGTCAAGATTACTTAAGCGTTGGTAGGCGAAGGAATTGCACGCTTTTCGCTGTATCGGTATCGTTATAAGCAGAGACAGCAGCATTACAGACACTACCGTTATTCCGCTTAATGTCCATGGATCAAAAGGATAAAACAAAAACGTACTGAAATCTGTTTGTGACTGTTGTTTGAGACCATTGGACTGTTTTGGCGAATCAGCGAAGAAGCCTTTCAAAGTTTAGACCGTACACTTTCTGAGAAGTCTGGCCAGAGCGGTTGGCCATTCGTTTTTCGAGCCGGGTTTTTCTGCGGCGATTGTAAGTGGGTAATGTCAAATAAACTGCCACGGAACTAGACTCTTCGACTGACAAAGATGATGTTTTTTGGCTTATTTTTTATTTTTAGTACTAACCTTAAATGTAGAAGAAGTCTTTACTGTATAGTCTCTAAATGTGAGCATCAATGGTCATGTAATTCCGTCAAGTCAAATAATCGCAGCCGATATTTTGGAGAATGTGGTTAATCGCAACCGAAAAGTATTAAATCTGGTACGAAATCAAAAATCACAAAATAATAAGTCTTTTCAAAAAGAATTCGTTCGTTGCGCACAGAAAGCAGCGTGAAGTTGCTTCCGTGACAATTTTCCGCAGTCCGCAGTACGTATTTAGCGCTGTTCGCAAAGACGACTGAGAAATTACTGCAGCCACATCCAAATAAAACAGTGTTCTGAGTAAAGCCCGGTTAGAATTAGTAAACAACTCTAGTTTTCTAGCGATTTTAAGCCTTCTTGCAGATCAACCGTTTTCTGCCACTTTAATCTTTTTACAACACTATTCCGAGTTTTCACGAACAAAAGTTAAAAAAAACTTGAGTGTTTACTCTCAAGGAACCGTGACGTAATTTCATTTTACAGAAAATTGTAAAGTGGTATACATTCATCTGGCAAAAGGACTGAACGTGTGCTCATACCTTCATAGTTAAAGCACGCTCTTTAAAAAATTCATAATCGCACCCTATGTAAAGTGATATACTTTGTCCTTAAGCATTGTGTACTGGAGTCCCGGATTTGTGTGCCAGAGTCGGGGAATGGTTATAACTTCGACAGTGTTCTGCACTGGCGTAAATGGAATGCATTCGTCGGTTAACGCCCTCTTGAATGGAGTCAAAAATTTTTTTTCAATGCACTCTTTCAAGTGCTCTAGCATGAGAGTTGGGTCGAACGTCACTTCGCCGGGATCCTCTTGGTAAACCGCGGCTGTTGCCATTGCAACTGCATAAAGTCCAGATACAGATCCATTCTGCAGCTGCTGGCATCTTTTCCGGTGAACCACGACAGTATCACCTTCCCGTAATCTCATTAAATGACCAATTATCCTTTTCATTTCGGACGAAAGCTCGCTTCCAAGAGGACAGTAGAAATAGACATCTATGTCGCGTCGCACCAGCACCTGCCAATGTAGTGCATCATGGATCATTTGGACACCGAAATCGCCATCGAAAAAGGTACTGTATGTCAAATTGCCTTGTAAAATATAATGATAATCCAAACCGCCAACAGCATGATTGTACTTTTTGGTATACCTTCGCAAAAAATAAAGGGCAACTTCAATGTGTCCCACGCTAAACGTATCCCACACCAAATCATATTTTTCTCCCACGTTCTGGTATACATCATGTATCCATGCTTTCGGATCCTCACGTTTTCCGAACGGGTAAGGTACACCCAAGTCATCAATTTTTCCCGCTGCGACATCTGCTGGGCGATCATCATAGTCACACCACGCAGAGTAGGCATGCTCCAATCCGCAGTCACATCCATACGTTAGCTTTTGTGCAAATTCATTTGAAGCCCTTAACACCAGCTTCTTTTCTGCAGTTGTGTTCGCTTGGCTGCAGTTGGCGCTTTGTGACTGAAGAACAGGTGTTAGAATGTTCTGTCGTACTTCCACCGTGCATTTCACCATTTCATTTGTATTTCTTTCCATTCTTGCAACCGCCGTCCGGGGAGCGCGTATCGAAGCGTCAGCGGAGCTGCAGTTGTTCTTCTCAGTTTTTGTATGCAACGAATCTATCGTAGCAGCAGCGATCGTGCTTACGATAGTGTCTTCCACTTTTCGGTTCACCCCGTACGAATAATACATACTTTTCATTGCATTTGCTATATCTGCAGTTGACATTTTCTCGACCTCCTCCGCAAGGTAAGACTTAAATAAGTCCACTAGATACTGGGGAATTGTTCCCGAGGCAGCGAATTGTGAGAACGTTGTTACGTCAGTGTTTTCGTCAGTTACGTCAGTTACGTCAGCAACCTCGTTCGAATGCATGCTTTTGAATATATTCATTATATCGGCACTCGACCTCTTCATAGAATTCTCGACAAGCCGAGACTTTATAAAGCGAGATAGATTTTGGGAAATGGGTGCGGAATCAGCTGACCGTGAGATCGTAGGAACGTCCATGCCTTCATCTTTTTGCATCTCGTTTGCTGCCATGCACAAATTCCATAATGCGTCCGCTATGCTTTCGCTCGAGATCCTCCTGGACTGTTCGACGAGACAAGACCTTATTAAGTCAGCCAGGATCTGAGGAATGGTTTCCGAAATGTATGGAACATATCCATCAGCTAGTAGAAAAGCGAAACGCCTTGCAGCATAGTCTCCGCATTTGATTTTGTCCACTTTCTTTTCCTCTTCTAAGTATTTGTGAAAACATCTTTCGTCAGTGTTGAAGCAGCAATCGATTAAGTCTAGCATGATACATCCAAAGCTCCACACATCGGTTTTATAGTCAATCAGCTGGTCCACCTGCTTGAAGTTCTTTGCCACCAGTTCTGGTGACATATATGTAATGGTAAAGTGGTCAATCGCAATTCCCGACTGAGATGAATTTGAAAATTCCGTGTGGTTATACACTAGGACTACGCTGTCTAAATCTCCAATTAGCAGCTGATTTCCGAGCGCTGTTCGCTTAACCATAATATTGTTGGGCTTTAGATCACCGTGAATAAAATGATGGTCATGGAGGAAAGAAAGACCATTTGCTATCTGTGCGGAAAATGCAATCGCCGCTTGTAAAGAAATCTTAGACTTGCCAAGCTTATGTTGCCCGATTAAAGCCGCAATATCTCCACCTGAAAGGAATCATTGTTGAATACCAACTAGAAATTACGCGAGCGGTGAGATTATGTTCAAGCAAGACTGGTGAAATCGTGACAATAACAGAAGTACTAAAGATTACACAAAGTGACTGGCGGTATTTAAAAAGACTGTTCTTCCTACCGAAACCTTTTTAGAATCCAGTCCGCCAAACTTTAGTGCTAAGAACGCACCGAAATTTCGCGTCGTTTAGCGTGTGAAGCACTTGAGGTTTCACGTAATTGACCATTACAAGGGCATAGTTATATTCCGAATCTCCGATTACCGGAACATTCCATAAAAACAATATGTACATTTACAAAATTCTTGTAAATCTATTATTACTGTAGTTTGTTGTTATGACGCCAACTACAACTGCCAATTCAGTCTGTTGACGAAATGACCAGAGTGAACTTTAAATAGTACTTTACTTTACACGTCACATACCATCACAATAGTCCATCAGAAAGTCGATTCCAAGTCCTTTGAGCGACCTTTTAATCGTAACTTTATAGTAGGCAACTAAGTTCGGGTGTCTCAGCTTCACCAGCGACTGCCATAACTGCTGAATGGAACGCCACTTCTCTTTTTTTAGCTGCTTAAAATGGGGGAGACTCCAAGCGATTTCCTTGACAGCAACAATCTCGTCGCCTTTATACGTGCCCATATCCGTGACTAGCGCCTTGTACACTGTGCCAAAAGCCCCCTGGCCTATACAGTTATCCGGAAATTTGTAAGTATATTCACAATCATATCCGATATCTTCGCGTATTGGTCGGTGGTCTTCAGTAACACCAGTCACACCATTGTTGTCATCGGACTCCACATTTTTTGTGTCAGTCATCCAAGTCTTTCCGTAAGTTACTTCTTCAATTTGGACGAGCCGGTCACGTATCTGGGTTGCAGTTATTGACCACGAGTAGGTAGCTAGGCACGTTCGTATTGTTTCAAAAAGCTCAACTGGGACTGATGCGGGACAATCAAGTACTAGTACCGAACACTCAAACATTCGCTTAGCAAACCATCCAATAGAGATATCGTCGGCATTGAATTGAAAGCTTTCGTGCTCCGACGCAGCGTTTATTTTAGCATCTTCATCTTTCACATCAAAGCAACATGTACACAAGTTGTAGATAATAAGTCCCAGAAAGCATACATCCAATCTAGGCGGCAACAAATTACAAGGATTGCAAGCGTGGAATCCGCCAACGGCGCGCCGCTGGCTAAACCATGTCTTCAGAAATGCCCGAAGATCTTTCATAATGCTGCCATAAAGGTTCACATGTTCCTGATATGACGCCAAAGTATAGGCAGCAGGACCAAGTTGGTCCATGTCTCGCAACGGTTTTGCAATGTATTCGGCAACTTTTTTCAAAACAAATTCCGCGATCGGTAGCACGCACCGAAAGAACTTGGGATTTAATTGTTGAAGTTGAGTCTCGCTGGCAAAAAGGTCTCGAATTTTCTCATGGATTGCCCAAAGAACTTTCGTGGCAAGAAACTCAGGAAAATTTCCATTATTGTAAGGAGGCACGTTAATAGCAAACGCAATTTTCTCTTTGAAGTCGGGCAATGCTTCAAGTAATTTTTTCTGTATATAATTGTCCGTAGCCAAGGAACTGTTATGTGCGGGCTCGAGTGTGCGCTCAAATGCTTCTAACAGTCCTTGGTAGACGTAATCCTGGAGTTGATCAGAAACATCCCCGCATACCCGGTCGTATTCGATTTGCTCCTCGTCGCGGCGTCTGCGTTGATCATGCTTTGAATAGTTACTTTTGTCGTAATGCCCAATACGCACAAGGTTTTGGTTTCCCACCGGAACACTTACGTATACGGTTTCCACGCTAAGGTCCCGATAAACAGCGTACTTATTTTCGTGTAGATAAGCCAACCCTGTAGCAATTTGTCGTGAATAATCCAGGACTGTCCGTATTGGCAATCGTTGCTTTCTTTCTTTGAATGAGCGGATAATATTCGCCAGCTTAATATCTGCAATAGTCATACAATGAAGTACACAAAGAGACCCCACATGTGAAATTATGCTCATCGGAAGCAGGAGACAGAATACTGTACTAGAGCTGAAAGTTTTGCTGCGGAGCAGTTGTCAAACTTGGTACCGGACAAAATGCGTAGCGCACGTTTGACTGAAGCAGGAAGAAGCAAACATCTGTAATACTAATACACTTGGTATTACAGTACATTACGGATCATGCTCAACCTTTTTTATTACTGATTAGCAACCTCTTTTCGAGCGGAACCGAACAAATAAATACCCAAAAAATGTATCACAGTGAAATTGCTTAGTACGGAACGAGGTGCTCGCAACCGTCGAGCAAACCGAAAGATCACGTTAAGAAAAATACGAGACAAATCGTCGAATACTAAATTATGAGGAAAGAATTCACATATCGTCGTCGCCAAAAATTAAAAACAACACGCAGGAATGTTAAAAAAATGACCTAGCGATGGCCCAGAAACAATTAACGAGTGAATGCCCCAGAACAAAATGGGATGCCATGCATTTGCAACCGCCGATCAAACCGAAAAATCCTTTCTGACCGGCAAAACCGTTCAAAAGGCAAAAGTTTGCCTTTCGCACGAATAACTTTGGACCTGGACAGTGTGTCTTCGATTCGATTTTGAATATAGATCTCAAGAAACCCTGATGCGGCAGCCGAAAGTGTTTCTTGTATTTTTGATATTGTGGCTTGCGGTTGCACCCTTAAGCTGTAGACTCTTGTATCTCAGCGAAACTTTTGCTCGATGATTCTTTTGCTCTATCAGTAAGAGCACATGAACCGGTCACCCATTCACCGCCACGTTAAGCGTGCACATGAACCGATCAAGAATTTTGGAAAATCGAATATCGAACTGATTCCGCTCATTCCGTTTGCGATGGATTAGTCGACTTTCAGAGTGTTATCTTCCGTACCATGATCGTAATCGTAGTTCACTGCTGCTCTGTCTTCTTTCAGACCCTGCAGGTCATCGACACCAGCGCTATAGGGCAGCCTAACAGGGATTGCACGACCCTAGTGCTCCGTTTGTTCACCTGGTTTACCTTCGGTTTCGCGTACCAGTCCGTAACCGTTAAACAGTTCATCCCCACGTTGCACTTCGTCCCACAGATCGTTATCGGCCTGGACATGAAACTTAACCGCAGTTGGTTCCCAAACCGCATCGTCCGCTTCATCGTACATCTTGTTCGGGTCCTTGAACGACTTCATCTTGGATACATGTCCGATCATCTTCGACCTGAACTTTCGAGCTTTCACTCCCACCACTTCGTAATTGACTGGTCTTGTCTGACTTGCCACGATAAACGGTCTCTGCCAACTAGTTAACGACTCATTAGCTTTGGAGCTTTGCCCGTTTCACCGGCTGGATTGTAAATCAACACGAAATCAGTGACCTCATACTGGACATCCGATAGTCATCTCGGGCCCACCCGTTTTTCTGCTGTGCTTCAATGCAAGCTGACGCTTCTTGGAAAACTGTATCAGTTGGACTGTTACTCTCGAGACTCGTCCTCCACTCCAATCATGGCATTGTAACTACATATCTTGCTCACCATCACTGCATCCAAGCATGCACAACTGGGCCTCCCGAACAATCTGGTTGACTCCTCCTTCTGCTCCGTGCCTCCTTGCACTTGGTGTTTCTCGCGCTGAACTACCGCCAAACGACCAGCTCCGTCTGCCAGCATTGGTGAATCCACGTCCAAACGTAAGGTCATCCTCCAGTACCATCATCGCTTTCGCTTATTGTGGTCCTTTTTCTTGCTCTTAATACACTGCCTCACCAGATAGTCAGGGCTGCCGCAGGTATAAGATGACTTTCCAGGTGTTCTGCCGGGTTTAAACTTACCAACGCCGCCGCTGTCACTGCCGTTTCCACTGCCGCTACCTCCATGCCCTCCACCTGCTCTATGTCCGCCGGCCTTGTTGCCTTTCCAACCGCCTCTACAGGCTTTCCAACCGCCGCCGCTTTCAGAAGATCCTTTACCTTTAACACCGCCTCGTCCGCTGCTACGTTGACCGTGACCTTACATTTTACAATGGCGCAGCACAAAAGCACAAATCGCGCTGTTACCTAAACATCAACCAGGCGCAACAGTTTCATCATCCGGCACCGCTTATCACCTTGTTTATAGCGCGTTCCCGCCAGAACACTGCCTCAGTTCTCAGAGAGAAAAAACAAGCGCGTTCGAATGAATTTTTACGGCAGAAATTGTCTATGTTAATGCAATAATTATAGAGAAATGCCTGTTGTGTCATGGGTACCGATTCAGTCGGTCTGGATAAGACCTTACTGCTAATTTAATTTTGTTCTCGTAATGGAATACGTGTGCACACATATTCTACCATGGTGCACAAATAAACACAGAGAAAAAGTAGACTACCATAATCAGCAAAGCATTAGTGGAAACTTATGCAGATACGCGTTGGGTTATAATGCAGCGTCCTATCCGTTTGTCTGCATGGACAGCAACCGGCGCCCGTAAGCTGTAGCGCACGTTGTAAATGCCGCTGGCGCACGCGGATGTGTGGGTCACGTTTACAACTTGCTTTTTAGTTCACAAACGAAACACCAACAAAAGCCTGTTTTTGGTATGTGTTTGTGTGTGTGTCTGACCCTGGCACTGGCTTTTATTGTTATTTCGCCTGGTATCGCACTTAATAACAAGCGCCCTGATACGTACAAAAAGCAATGCTCAACAACATCAATAAAAGGTACTCCTATATTACAAGAACATACCTTCAGAGTAATCCATGAGGAATTCGATAGATGCAGTCCCGTTATCCGCCTTAAATGGTGTTACCTTATGATAAGAAATTATATTTTCATGTTTCAACGTAACCAGGTCTTCCAGATTCCACTTTTTCCACTGTTTTGTAAACAGTGCCCATTCTTCTGCGTCATACTCCATGCGCTTAACAGCTACTTGCGTCAAATCTGGGAAGCTTTCTCTATCCACAATTGTTGCCTTATAAACGGTTCCCCAACACCCAGATTCGATATAACATGTCTTGTCATATTCATAACGACATTTTAATCCAATTGTAGGAATATGATTTGTAAAATCCGTCTCGGGTAAACCTCCGTCTTCGGGTGTATTTTCGGTATCTTTCTCCTGTTCCATCGTCAACAGATTTTCTGAACCCGTGTTACAACGGCATTTATTATATTCGATTTAGAATAGGCTTTACATTACAAGCACTGATAGTAAGCAAGTTCCGCTTGCGATTATATGATGTTTGTCGCAGAAAGGTAGGATTAAATAATGGAAATATCGCCACGCTGTCATATGGGGTTCTGGCTCAGCATTACATACACCATATTATCAACACGTGAGCAAAGTTTCGAAGTATCAGCCATAGTTCCATCCTGTGTATTCCGATAAGAGCTTGTTTCGTGGAGGATAAGGCCATTGTATCCGTTGAACAAATTGACAATCTTATCGGCCACTTCCTACACATTGTTCAACAGAAAGGCCCTACCTAGTATCTGTTTACAAAAGTGTTTGATTACTACAGTGCAATAATTTTAAATATAGAAGGATAGCAATCGATAGAACAAACCCCGGAGGTCGACCACTGCAGCTACGTGTTATGTTAATTTGGCGTTTTAAACCTCAGGTGAATTTCACTCTGCAAAGCCTACGAATCTACGATCACTGTCCGGATCTTAAGTTCGTTTTATACAAGTTTTCACCCAGCCGAAATAGTACCACCAGTGTCAATGTTACTGACATTAACTTCTAAACTTAAGCACAGCTGTATGAGCGGTAAAAAACCCAGAAAGTAAAAAATATAGTATGATCGATAAAGTGCTTCGTAAACGGTTTGAGATCTTGCCCGCCAACGCAATCGAGTTATTCTTTCATTGCGTATGTAACATGTTTTTATACGCAAAAGCGGTGGGCTCAAATAATTTACATGTACAAACTTTAACGAGCCGGTTTGTTTGTGAGCTGAGAATACTTAACTAAGTATGTTTTAACCGCTGAAAATCGAGTTTTAGTTTAGTTTAGCTAAGGGTTAGTCATGCTTTCTCTATAACTCAGACCAGTGTCGTACAGGCATGCGAAGTGCGGAACATCTCGGTCTCCAACACCGTGTACCTGATCTTATAAGGGGTTTGCTGCTGAAGGCAAGAAGCGATCAGCCCATCACCTGCAAACCGCATATGCGTGAACATTTTCGCCGAATGCAACATGAACGGCAAGCATCCGATCTGGGAATGGTCTTGAGAATGAATAAAAAGTATTGTCAACCATAAACCTCAGTGTATTGCCTGTATTTAGTAAACATAATTACACTGGTAAACTATTCGTTCAATAAAAAAACCGGCCTGCACCAACGAATTAAAAAAAAATTCTTAACGAAGCATGGACAAGGATTATACGATCGTTAGTATGCTTGAAACAGCGCCTGTAGTGTGAGCTTTGATACTTTCCAAGCCTAAATATAAGTTGCTCTTAAGATCGACATGTAGCAGATCAAAGAAGGTTACCGGAAATAAGCCGGTGTGTGAATTCGACAACTCGAATCGGTTTCTCACAGAAATCGAAAA
>JAQGAU010000017.1:0-61199 GCA_034698045.1 Paramacrobiotus richtersi
ACAATCAAAAGCGGATCTTAGCTTTTTTATCGCTCCGGTCTTCATCGCCAGCATCAGCGGAGAGCGATTACCTAGTAAATTGGTAATTGATAGACTTGAACCTGCTAGCTTTTACTAAAAAGAAAATATTTAAAAATTTTACTATCTGCAACTATATACTATTCAAGACGCTCCCATTCTTTCTGTTCAAATGCACGTTACGAAATCTAACATTTTTATGCGGAAGAGCGCATCGCCCTTGGGTAACACCTTACCCTCGCCACTGTTGCAAGCTTTTGGATGTATTTGAAATGTTTCGGTTTACGAACTGTCATGATCAGTACTCACTACTCGTAGAGTCAGTGTCAACCTTGTCCTTGTTAGTCATTTCTGCAGGTTTCTAAATATGGAAGAATGTGAGCCATCATTCGCAGCAGCTCTCCACGCCGTCGTCGAAATTGGCAGTCTGTACAAGAAACTCTCCGATGCCTTATCAACAGCCAGTCCCGATGCACGTTCCTCCTATGCACGTTATTTCCAGGGATGGCTAACGAGCCAGATCCCCTCGACCACCTTCGATAGTCACGCCCGCAAAGTCCTACCTGCTCCCCTCCTCAATACCCACAAAGATATCATTCTGACCGTTCTCCGCGTGGAAGCGCTGGACGACAAGGTTCCCTCGGTTCTTCCTCTGCTGAAACGCTGTCTCTTGGCGTTTTTAAAGGCCAATCGATGTAATCGGGAAGAAAATAGGGAATGCGAGGCCCTGGAAGGGATGGAGCCCGAGAGCATGTTGTGGGTGGTGTATGGCGTCGACGGGATTGTTAAGAACCTTCTGGAGTCTGTTCTTTATCGTAAATGGGAGATTTCGATCGAAAAGGCGGGGAATATGGAAAATGCGGAAAATGGGGGCTTGGAACAGAATGGGACGGATTTGCGACGTATTTCGATGAAGGATCTAGCTGGGCTTGTGGTTCATGGACAGCCTCTGAAATCTGTTGGATCGTCGTTGCAGAAGATGGATTGGAGTGTTTACAGTCGCGAAAATGGTTCCACGGATTGACAGCTTCGTCTTGGCTTTTTGAAGGTAATCTTTCATATTTATACGAATTATTTTTAAGATTTTTGTAAACTTTTAAATTTCGTGATTTTTTGTTTTTTTCACTTGTGTTTTTATTCATACGGAAGACGGCACAGTTTATTTACGAAATTTAATTTCATCCTGATAGTTAGTTCATATGCTAGAAAAATTTGATGCAGAAAAATCATAAGCTGAACTAGTGATTTTCATGCCGTTAATCTAAAACTATTGCTGAAAGTTATCAAGAATTACCAGCTGCATACGGAGGGACATAAATACGAAAAATATAACGCGAGAAAAACCTGATTTTTGCTTTGCAAAACAATTTTACATGATTTTTAAATTTATTAGCTAATGCGCATAGAAACTCCCTTGAAAAAAATCATGAATAAATTTTGATTTGATTTTTCTGTTGCGGTGAAGACTAACCTAAACAGCCGCAAGGGAATTAACAGCAGACGAATTTTATGACTGTTCTGCCGATGCCTTGCAGCGTTTCCTTGCTGTATGCTTTTCCGGCGGTTTCCAACCGGCTGAACGCAGTTTACCGTCCACTGATTGTTAGCTGAATGGTTCTGTTTTTACGTCTAGGTTTTCGTACAGTTTGAACACCTTTCCACTTTGGAATTAACATTTTGGAGTTAGCAATCTTTTCCCTAACCCTGCACATCATTATGACGAAGATTGTCATTGGATTGTTCATTTCCGGATGTGTTTTACTGAATTTTGTCAGTGGTAAACGGAGTAAGAGTACGACAACCACAAAAGCCCCGGAAGAGTCCTTATTCGGTGACAGGCATCCCTGTCCGCACAGGTTAGACTTTTTACAGCGTTTGTTGACCAGATATCTGTATTTACTTGTTTATTTGAAATTGAACGATATTCGGGAGAAAACTTGATAGTATTAGCTTGTTGCTAAATTTTTTGTTCAGTTTTTACGGTTTGACATTTTGATGCGTATTTTCGTTTTTTTTACAGTTTAGTTGTGGATTGAATTGTCTGCTTGGGTTTTAATTTCACATTCATAATGTTAGTTTAAATGTCACATTTTATGTGCATGGTTCAGCTGTTGAGTAATGTAATTTAATTTTGATCTGGCATTTTTTTGTCGAAGATATATGGTTATCTCATATTAAATTTTTTTTTATTATTTTTTAATTTTCAAATTTAAAAGAAAAAAAATGTTTTCAATTTCACATTAATTTTGTTTCTCTAATATGAGTTAACTGGTTCTTTTTCTCTGGGATCTGTAGTTATTTTCTGACAACTCAGGCAACAGCGCAAATATCATCCAATAACAGCAGTATCCGCGGATCGGTGCAGTTCGATCAAGCCGATGGCGTGGGCATGGTGTCTGTCACCGGTGAAATAAGTGGACTGGAACCAGGTAAATTTCAAAAGAAATTTCTGTGCATTATCTTCCAAAAAAAGGTATGATAAAGTTTGACGTTCGATGCTTCCTACTGCAGGTCCACATGGATTTCACGTACATGTAAGTCATGGGGGCAAATGTGGTACTTTTTGTAATAAAATAAAAATTCGCCAAATGCAAAAAAAAAGATAAATTGCACTTCGATAATAAACAATAACGGATTACGAAAATCAGGATAGACTAAAATGCACCGAAATGATAGTAAAATGATCACTAAATATCGATCTTGGGACACGAACTAACAATTGTAAGATTTATAAAAAATATAAACAAAAAACATAAGATTTGCAAAAACCAGATCTCATGGAAATTTGAAGAAGAATTCGATCAGATTGTGAAGAAATGTTTGAAATTGGCAGGAATACGGAAACCTACAAGGGGACTGTAACGCCGCTGGCAACCACTACAACCCGGACAACTACACCCACGGGAACGTGTACGACGCCATCCGGCATGCTGGAGACCTAGGGAACATCATCGCCAACTGTAAATTCCTCTCATTTCATCCAAAATCTTTTTTCTAGCATTAAACATCATTTTGTACCTTTTCAGCGGATGGTGTGGCGGAAATTAACATCAACACGGCAGCGTTCACGTTAAACGGTGTCTTCAGCATCGTGGGACGCTCGGTGGTGGTGCATGAGGATGCGGATGATCTGGGCAAGGGAAAAGCGGATGATAGTAAAACCAACGGGCATTCGGGACAGCGAGTGGCGTGTGGGGTGATTGGGATCACGAATGAGATGGTTAACCCGGAGTACACCATGGATAACGAGGTTTACTGATTTTAGTGATGATGGGTACATTATTTATCTTGTGGTGCGTTCCGGTGATCGGCGTTTTGATTTCTCTTTTGTCTTGTAATTTTATTCGTTGTTGTTCAAAGAAAATTGTTAAAAAGATTGCATTTGTTCGAAGTGGTGGAAATGGGGAATCACTGTACGCAACTCTGGCCGCAACATTAAAAAGAAGTCTTAATTTTTCAGTTTTGAGGTTGATTATTATTTATTACAATAGAATTTCTTTGTATTTCTTTTTTGTCATGTCCCGTGTCATCTCACCCAATCCGAGCGGTTTCGGAGGCCTTTGAAAACGAAAAAATTCGCCATAAATTAAGCTGTTTATTACTAATTATTACAATAATTAGTACAATATTACAATAATTAATAATTATTACAATAATCAATATTACAATAAGAATCCTTTGTATTTCTTATTTGTCATGCCATGAGTGTTAAAAACGCATTAAATTTTGCTTTTAACGCATAAAATGTTAAACATAATGTATACGTATATATATACAATAATGTTACATAATAATAATGTTAAAAATAATGTTAACGTATCTAATGTTAAAAACGTATGACGATACGCTTGATTTTGACCTTACCATTAAATTTTTGGTTTTTGATTCAGTGGCCGCTTCATATGAAATTGTTTACTTTACTTCCGTAGGGAACATGATACGTGTACTGCTGTGTCTGCTATTGATTTTATTACAGTATTTCTTCCCGTGTTTTTGATGAATTGGTTTACACTGTTCTGTTTATTTTGCCGCAGTACTGTACATAATTGTTTGATTAGCAACAGTAATACTTTTTCTTGTTTGTTTTACTAATTTCCATATTCCACCGGTCCAGATCTGTTCGTTTGCTGCTTGGGTAGTTGGCGTCCTTTTTCATACGTGGCTTAATAAGCATTTATGTCTTCAGAAAACCCACACCTCGATTTTTATTCACTTAAGCAATTATGCAAGAATGACGGCGGAATACGTGCGCTCAGCATGGCTGATTTTACCATTGCGGAAATAAATTATCGGCATTATATACCGGATATTGATAATCCAAGAGAAATTGATCGATATGATGCTGCATAGCTTCGAATTGTGTGATTTGCCAATACAGTATCCAGAAGAATCGCGGTAACTTTGTAAGTGAGCAGGCGATCCCAGATTAAAGTGATTAGTTTCCCAAGAATTTTAAATTTGCACCGTTAGACAGCGCTTCCGTATTCTACTGCATGGTTGCACTCTGATTTCCCTTGAGAATTCGATTCGCGTGGTTTTTAAATAATCATACCTTGACCTTTTCACAAAATCTCATAGTTTGTTGATCGCCAATCTTCCAGAAACGGGAATGTGGCTTTCTGCGCATATTCTTATACAACCTTACATGTTTATTGTTATGCTGTTTGCTCAACGGTCAGCGCTGAGAATCATAACAGTTATCGTGGGCGATAATCCATCGTCGGGGATACAGCTGACCGGGCCAGCATTCGATGTAGCGCTTGCGGATGCCAATGAAAAATTCGGTGGGATTTTTGATAATATCACAAGGACAACAGTTTACCGACCAGGAGCTTTGTCTTGTGCTGGTGCCACGGATAATATCGCTGATGTACTGGGGAACTCGTCCAGGTTGATTACCGCGATATCGGAAGAACCCACGATTCTTTTTTCTGCCGGTAAAAATATGTGGGTTGCGGCAGTTACCGTAATTTCCTGTATCACGCGAGCATTGAACTGACTGATCAGCGGCTTATGGTACAAGTACTGGGATTACACCGCTTTTTGAGTTTAGACCTACTCATTCTGAAGGCTATCATAAAATTATTACACAGAATATCTTGATTCATAAGGCATTTATGGACATCTACACTTTTGGATGTCTTTACTAGGATGCAGTTCGGAAGCCCTCGCTTTCGGGGACTTTGCACGAGGTACGCTAAACTCATACAAAGTTTACACTTCAAGAGACTCACAATCAGATGCATCTTTGCAGAGTGGGATATCCCGCTATTTGCCTCGTAAGTTTAGACAACATACACCCAATCGTCCACTCCTGATCCATTTTTTCAGAATGGCGGGTGACGCAGCGTTCTCCAATCGCCAACGATATCCGACCACCTTGGTCATGGGACCAGCTGATCACGCTTCTTCGGCGCTGGCCACTCATGCCTTTATCGATTACTTTCAATGGCGAACGGTGTCCTTAATTTGCGACCGTCTGTCCAGAAACCTTGCGTCCACCGGGTTCAGTTCTTTCTCTTGCACCACGATCCAGAAACGCTTGCGCAACGGCTCGGGTAGATATACCGTACACATTCACGACTTCGATCCGGCTGAAGATAACAGCACATTCTCGAATATTCTGGAGTTGACAAAAGCGCAAAGCAGAAGTAAGTCATGGGCAATTCTGAACAACAGAAGTCTCCATCGAGTATTCGTGTAACTGATTGGGTTACAGTCATTCTCATCTATGCTGACTTGGCCGTCGTGCGGACATTCCTGGTTAGTGGGATTTTTCCATTTAGAGCGCGAGTATAATCGGTAGTTTCAAAGGAAATCTTATTTACAGGTATTGGCGGAACGTTTAGGTATGACCCAAGGAGAATATGTAAGATATCGTATAACGCTCTAACTATTCGAACGATTCTGCAGTCAGATGCATTTTGCTTTTAACCAGCTGTATAACCTCTCGGAATGCGTTCACTGATAGGTGTTCCTGACCACGCAGGGACTCTTGACAAAGATTTCTCAGGAACGCATTTGGCGAAAAAACGACGCTTATGATGAGGTTAAAAGCATTAACTAGCCTGGCGAAGACTTACAATATTAAGTTACATTTGTTGTAGATTGCGCTTTCGGCTATGAAGTCCCTTATCGTCATGAATAATCAAGCTGCCAATTGGAGCAACGTAGCAGCTATCGTTGGGAAAATGGGAGCTGTGGCTCGCGAGAAGTACAATTACACGCAACGAAAAGGAGAGGTACACGTCGAAACCAAACTTCAAAACCATGCCGATTGTTGATATTGTTTCATTGGTGAAAGGCGTGTCGTTTCGTTAGGTCAACGACTTGACAATGTCAAGCTATGAAACAGCCAGTGCGTTCGCTGAGGTATTTCCGTTAGAACAAGAAAATTACTATACTAGTACGTAACTAAATCAGGTGAGGTTATTAGCAGTATAACTCTTAGATCTATCAAGAAATGCTGAATTTGACTACTGAAATGGATGGCAGAGGCTTCGTACGGAGCTTTTACAATCGGTCATTTACTTTCGACTCACGGGGATTCCTAGTTAACGATCGTGGTATTCGCACGGTGGACTCGAATTTTTGGCGGCTGGACAACCTTTCCCTGACTGCAGAAGTATGTAGCGCACATTTACTGGGTTCATGTACCTTTTTCTTTTGATTGTCTACTGCTTATAGTTAGCATGGAAGTACTGCGTGAAGTGCCAGTCGTTACAAGAAGTCTCACATCGACTAGCAACCGCTTGGCCCGGAAACGGAAGTGTTCCACGTGATGTTCCCAGATGCGGCTTTCTGAACGACAAATGCATTACAGAAAGTTGTATGTCCAAAACTAATTTATACTGGATTAATTACCATTGTGCTCTGACGTAGGTTTTCGGTTACAGCGTATCTCTTGCATGTCGGGATCGGGACTGGAGTGCTTTTGGGAACAGGCTTGATACTCTTTACATTACTGCTTAAGTGGGACAAGGCATAGGCCATTCGAAGTGAATGCTATTGCGAAAACATGTTGGTTTGGTATTTGTAGAATGCTTTCGATGCGTGCCTTAAGGTCATTAGCCGATTGGTATCTGTATCCATCAACATTTTCCTTAACACCTCTTCGCAACGCACACAGCATTACGGAAATTACCCTGGATGACTGGACCAAGCATTGTATTGATCACATTTACGTGCATGAAAAACATGAAATTCTCTGGGTAGAACGCTTACAAACGGCGCTAACCGAGACACAAATGTCGAGCCAGCGGAAGACCGTTGACGTACTTCTTCAGGTAATTCGCAGTTACCCTGCGTACCCTCGATACTAATGCGTAACAAATGAATTGTACAACGTAAGATTCATGGTAAGATTCGTGACATAATATGGAAATTTCGCGAACGTGCTTACAGATAAGGTCAATCAGTCACGGAAACATCCAGAAATTCCGCGGTTTGTACTTGGATAATGAGGCTGCTTTGCTGATCTGGAATTTTGGCGCTCGTGGGATATTGAGATCATTAATTGACAGTGATCGCATTGCGTTCAGTCATGATATCCGGGGATCGATCTGCTGGGATCTTATAAATGTATTTGTCATTCGTCACATTTTGATTACATCTGTATTACGAATCGCATCTCCGTAGAATTTCTGAAATCTTTCGCTCGGTATGAAACCGTTCTAAACTTGAAACATCTAATGCCAAAGTACCGCCTTATGCTCCGTAGTAATATTAGTCTTGCGCAGATGGTAAGCTAGTAAAAGGAAGATAGCACATGCTGCAGAGGGAATCGTTCGTTCGTTATTAAAAGATTTAAATAATTGTTGGTTATGGGCGCTTCTTTTGGTGCAGGCAATTCAGTACCTGAAAAAAAGCCGGCTTGGTTTTCATGGATCCCTATGCAGCTTAAACTGCATGGTAGACAAGCGATTCTCCATACAGCTAGCCTCGACCGGGACCAGCAAGCTGTATTCAACTATTTTCGGGGGATGTGGAACCTATCACTGGCAGCTTCACAAGTTCTGGTTGGCGCCTGAAATACTGGCCAAGCAGCACATACCGGGCTCCCATACAGGCGATGTCTTCAGTTTGGGAGTTGTTATTGCAGAAGTTATCAGTGGCAAAACACCGATGGACATCAATTTTAAAGATCCTTTAAGCTTTAAAGGTAACCTCGACTCAACGTATATACAGTGGCAGTTACGAATATTAACGACAGATGTTGCAATAAAATTATATAGAAAAATTCGCAGCCCTGTTGGCCACAGTGCAAAGTGACGAACCACACGAGCGGATCGGAATGAACGTCGGTGCTGTGACCGTTCCAGCGATTCGTTCACTGCTCTTTTCCATGATGCACCACAATCCGTCTGACCGTCCAACAATTGAACAGATTATGCGTGTCTTTGGAAAAACATATCCGCGCACAAATGTCATCACCAGCTTGATTCGCCGCCTGGAGAATTTTACCGGCGAGCTGGAAGAGCTGGTGTTAGCGCGAACAGAGGAGCTTTGGGATGAAACTGTGAAAGTGGACCATTTGCTTGCGGAAATTGTACCCAGGTATGTTTGCGCGTGTAGAGGTCATAAAAATGTAGCAATATTTACAAACCGTTGTGCTTGTAGATCTTTGATTGCCAAACTGCGCAACAAAACGGAAATTATGCCTGAAATGTTCGATTCGATAAGTCTGCTCTTCAGCGCACTTCCCGAGTTTCCTGATTTTTGTGTGGCTTCGACGCCTAAAGATGTTATTCACTTGCTTCACGACGTCTACATCAGTTTCGACTGTTTATTGGAAAGTTTTGACGTCTACAAAGTCGAAACTATCAAAGACTCTTACATGGTGAGGTGCCCGTCTGTTTAGTCAGGGTTTGTGAATCCAATTCGTATCGTTTGATTCAAGGTTGTCAGTGGTCTCCCGGTCCGGAACGGAACCGGACACATTGGCCATATTGTGAATCTTGCCCTGGCTCTGATGGAAAACAAGAAACACAGAAGTGCGCGAAAGTCACAGGGAGGACTTTCTCTCAGAATCGGAATCCATACCGGTAGACTAATTACACTTAGTAATGCCGTTCCTGACTTTATTCCAGTGTTACTAGGTCCATGTGCAGCTGGAGTAGTTGGGCAAAAGATGCCTCGATATTGCCTGTACGTTGCAGCAAATCTTGTGTATCTAAATTAGCACAACAACGTATGAAAAAACTCACGCTTAACGCCATAGATTCGGAGATACCGTCAACATTGCGAGCCGAATGGAGACCACTGGTTTAGGTATGTACATAGGTACCCAGTTTAGACATGTGCAAAATATGCCAACGTCACCATCCGCATTACAATTAGAAATGTGTAGCGGTTCTCGTGTTGTATGCGCACCTTACGCTTGTGGCTCGTGCTGCTGTATGGTTTCCTTGCGTGAGTGCATGTTTTGCAGTTATAGTTACAGTTCAGTTCTATAGTATACAAAAATTTTAATGGTATTCGCAAGACCCATTCCATGGAATTATCAAGCAGTATTGTTTCACTGCCCCTTTTTATAGCCAACAGAATCCATGTCAGCAGCAACGTGCGCAAGTTGGTCGATGAAATACAGTTGGACCATCGTCATGTCTTTACTTCCCGTGGAGTGATTGATATCAAAGTGCGTGAGTTTTGCAACTATACGCTTATAATTACGGCAGTCTCTCAGAGTAGTGCTTATTCGTTACTCGTTAGTGTGTTAGTTTTTTAGTATGTTTTTAACCGGCCATGAACGGAGAATGTAAAGACCGGAGCATGCATAACTGCAACCGCTTAGAGCTGTGTATTCAGTTTGCTATTTTTCACGTTGTACTTCCACAAACAAAATGTGTATTGCAGGGAAAAGGCCTTTGCGAAACCTTTTGGTTGACACGGACAGACTCGGTGGATAGCGAATTCAGCTCCACAGATTCAGCATTTAAAAACTGAGGATACAAGTGTTCAGTATGTCACCTGTCAGGCTGTGACGCTCCGTTGCGACGTATTCACCCGCTTCTTGATCTGTGGTGCACTCTGCAGCTGTATTATTAAAGTCTAAACTTTCTGCTGACCAGTGCTACAATGCCAAACACCTATAAAAGCGCGATCGGGATGTTCTGTACTTTGCCATGTCGATAGTTGTAATAATTTAATTAAGATCATCTACCGCCAATGAAAACGTAGAAGTCCGTTAAAACTTAGTCCACATGGGAAAGGAAACAACAGCAAACAACATATCAGTCCGCAAACGACCTGTCCGGGATATTCCTAGTGGTTCCGCTCGGTTCGTATCCGGCTGATGCAAATGTCGCGGTTCAGTGTGTAGCCCCAGCTGTGCGCTTTTCTTGCAGCTTAGAGCATGCTATCCCCGTTCATTCAGCTCCCCTGGCCGCAATTACACTGGTGCGCAATACCCCCTGGTGCGCCGAGTCGAAGGGCTGCCAGGAGGACTTCCCTGGCCCTGGCAAAAATCGTAGCCATACCGCGGACTCTTCGACTGAAACAGCCAGTAACCCCGCTTGGCTGTGTATATATCGATACATAGGATGTTTTAACACGTAACGTCGAAATGCGTGGATGTTTTTGTACGCCAGTGATGTCGTTCTGAGAGGAATAAATAAGCGTTCTTATATATCGATACGATGGCATTTTGCAAGGTATTAACGACTTCGTGACCACCGCCTCGTCTCGTGATACCTGACGACGCTGTAACTCGCGCCGGCCGGGATAACGCCATTTGACATGGCACATCGCACCGTTCCGATATCGCATTCTTGCCGTAGGTATTCGGCTGGACGTGTGCCATTACGGCCGCTGATGTAGCCATAGATACAGAGCCTGGTGGGCCGGAATTAAGTCGAGGAGTTGTTTCATATGAGCAGGGGGTTCCCGTTGCGGGATGTATCTATTAGAGTACTGCCGAATTACTAACAGCTGGTTTTTGTTCTTTCTTACATAGCTAGTTTAATAATATTTATCCATTCATTGTCAGATATTGGCGTCCTTGCTGTGCGATGAACCCGTTAGTCTCCGATTTTATTTACGTCATGCTAATGTGGGATAAAGGTCGATCACGAGCGCATCGGCATTTATATATATTATTGTTCCCACGCATGCGCTCCCAGACGAATTTTAACAACGAACTGCGGACGGGTGCGCTCGTTCAGTTTTAGATTTACAGGATAAACCAGCTAGGATTTTGCAGAATAACACTGGATTTTTTCATTATTAGTCCTACAGTTGAACTTCAACTTACCAATAATATTTTTTTATATTCAAGTAACTGAGAATATTCAGGTTGAATAACCTAAAGGGATAATGTACCCTGACAAAGCGATAATCCACAGGGAGTATTAGAGGAAGCGATGTAATACTACTAATACAGCTGAATCTCTTGGTCAACGACTCAACAGACGCCGCAATGCACAAAGTAATGACTATGCAAATTTATCATCTGATTGCATAAACTCAGCTCTTGTAGCATCAATACAGGTAGATTATATACTTGACGAGCTGCGAGACTGTTTGCGCTTAGCATGTAACTTTAATAATAATCGCCCATCAGACTCTGTATACTGTACCACATTTCGTAAAACACAGCCCGGAAGAGCGACATCTTCTTGTGATATATCATTTGGATTTGTTCCAAGTCTGTCGGTCTACGATGAATCTGTCATTCCCGGTGTCCAGCGTACCCGAGAATCTGTCTGACAGTATCTTCCTGGATAACAAGACGTCTAACGTCCACATCAATCAATCCACTCTGTCAACATGGACGCTAGCCACCGTGATTGACCTTTTCGGATTCACAATCGGCTCTCTGGGTAATATTGGGGTGCTGTCCGTTATCGTTAGATCAGGTCGTATCCAGCTCTCCGCTTTCAATATCTACCTAATAAATCTGTTAGTTTCTAATTTGTACCACAATATCCCACCTCCATTGATGCTTTTTCTCATGAAGATTTATCCATCCGTACGGGATAGTCCAGCATGTTGCACCATCTTAAACTATACCCAGATAACGTCCTTAGCAGTTGTCATTTTGGCTCATGTGGTGATTACTATTAACCGTGTCATCACTATTAACCGTATGGGCCGTCATCTTTCCGCACTTCTACCGGTCTCATCACACGAAAAAAGTTGCTGTTGCATTGTGCGTTGCAGCGTGGTTGTACGCCAATACGCTACTGGATGCAGCGGTGATTCTGGATGTATTGTACTATCGCCAACCAGTCAACAAGATGGCGGGACGATGCTACATGGACAACAGCAAAATGAAAGAAGTCAGTGGGGCCTGCACTGTTTTCTACATGATTGTCCCAATGTTGTTGATTCTGGCTGGGTTCCCAACAATTTTGTACGTCAGAAGCCGATCCCACAGAAAGGTCAGGACGGGCGCTAAAGAAACGAGTATTTCACTGCAGTTTACAGCTGAAAGCGCGAAACATGGAGGTAATGCGAATGAAAACAGGGTCAGATTGGTTTCCGCGAAGTTGGAGGAGCGAACGGCGTACAAAATGTACTTCTATCTTACCCTCTCGACAATCGTCTGCTGGATGCCAATCGTCACTGCGTTCGGTCTGGCTAGCTTTGCACTTGTACCAAATTACAATATCTTCATGTTGTTTCAACTGTCTTACTTGTTTTCTATGTGGAGACTATCGTTGATCCTATACTAATGATATGTCTCAACAGAGAATGGAAGCGGAATTTTCACAGCTTTTTCAAACGCTAAGTTATTAAGGATTGTGAAGCACGGCTGTTACGTACATGTGCATAGCTTGTGCAGACCTTGACCACTCTGAGCTTGTTGCTGTCGAAAATGCTATTCTGAACTCGGTTAAAGCAGTTTTCTTTGGTACATCTGTGGTACGTCACTTTGCCGCGTTTACTCTACCACATCAGGAAATCGTTTTCTCAAGACTTTGTAACAGCGTTTACTTTTGTTCGGCGACTTTAACAGTTGCCCTCAACGTGGATGGAAACGTAAACTGGCTGCCTTGACTAGTTCTCTGCGTCAGCAGCTAGCGGACCACGGCTAATATGTAACAATCTTCAAAAAGTAAACATTGAACAGACGGTTACGAAAGGTCACCGCGTTGACGTAATAATTATTCCTACGAAAGGATTTGTGGAGACTCCACAGTAAGTGGAACCAATCATCTCCGCAATACGAACGATCACATCGACTTTGGATACAAACGGTAAGTTACAGTTACCATACATTTACAAGCTGCAAACTTCATAGGTTGCGACGGTACTTTAATAATACTATCAAATTCTTGCCTTTCTCACGTCGATCGGGTAAACAGGTCATGCGCGTCGTCGGGGAAACCTACCCGCGCACCAATGTCATTAACGGTTGATTCGCCGATTGGAGAACTTTACCAGCGAACCTGAAGCATTAATGCAGTACTCGCGCGAACAGAGACTGTTAACGTGTAGCGTTTGTACCTACCTTACCGCTTGGACCTTTTAATTCTTAAAAATTAGTCCACATGGGACAGGAACAACGGCAAACAAACTATCCAACATACGCATGGCAGCTCGGTTCATACCAGGCTGATGCAAATGTCGGCTTGACCATGCTGTCAAGTGTGACACTCACACGAACCCGTACTTTTCTTGCAGCTTAGAGCATGATATTCCCGTTCCTTCAACTCCCTGGCCGCAAATACCTTGGTGCGCAATACCCACTGGCTGCTATAAGGAGACTTCACTGGCAAAGAGCGAAGCCATACGCGGACCCTTCGGCTGAAACAGCCAGTAACCACGCTTCGCCATGAATATATCGCTGCGATAGGCATTTTCCAAGTTATTAACGACTTTTTTGGCCACCGCCTCGTCTCATGTTGCCTGAATATGCTGTAGCCCGCGCCGACCGGGATAACGCCAGCTTCCATGTCACATCGCACCGTTTCGATATCGCATCCTGTGCAGGAGGAATTCGGCTGGACGTGTCATGAGTGACGTCAAGGTCAATTACATCATCATGAGTCACAGCAGTAGAACCGTCTAGAACGGTCCTGAACCGTCACGCACGGTCGCGTACCATCGCGTGTGATCGTGAATCATCCCGAAGCGTCTAGAGTCGACAAGCCGGCTTCCGCTTGGGGTAAATAAGGCAGCCCATCTGGCTGTGCCAAACCAGTCCCGTTCAGTCCAACCAAGGGGGCCCGCAAGCAGCCTAGCTAGCTATAGTGGTCTATGGGCAGATATGATATAGTGAATAAAGTCATTTGTATCCCGTTCTGGTTGTTTCGTAGTATATTATAGGGCTCATATATGCACACCAGGTAGAACTTTAGTCACACAGATGTGACAGACGTGTGCAATTACGGCCGCTGATGTAGCCATAGATACAAAGCCTGGTGGGCTGAATTAAGTCGAGGAGTTGTGTCATATGGGTGGGGGTTTCCGTTGCCGGATCTAGTTATTACGGTACTGCCGAATTCATGGCAATAATTATTATCAGTGCAAGAAAGTTTTTTTTCTGTTTTACACTGATAATAAGATCTTTCTTTATGTATTCATTTTGGGATATCAACGTCCGTTCACCGTTGTTAAGTGATGAGCTCGCTAAACTCCGATTTTAATTACGTCATGTACGTAGGCTCAAGGTTGAAGACGAGCGCATCGGCACTTATTGTACTCCCACGCATGCGCTCCCCGATGAATTTTAACAAAGATGTTTCCTGCTGCGCAAGTTCAGTTTTCGAGGATAAACCGGGGATTTTGCAGATCAATATCGGAGTTTTGAATTGTTTGTCATACAGCTGAGCTTCAACTTACCAATAATATTTTTTCAATTACAAGTAACTGACAATTTCGGGATCAATAACCCAAAAGGATAATGTTCTAAGAAAGCGAAAACGGAAAATCCACAGGGATTACTAGGAAAGCAATGTAATACCGCTAAGACAACTGTTCTTGATCAACACACGCAGTTTTGCAGAAGCTAGGGAATGGTTCTATATGTACCTTATAGATTTGTAATCCAGTTGCATAAATTCACTTATCCCCTATTTGTATATATATACTTCGCGAGCTGCGAGACCGCTTGTGCTTGTAACCTTAATAACCATTGCTAACTAGACTTTGTATGCTGTAACATATTTCCTAAAACACAGCACCGAAGACCGACGTCTAATGTAATATATAATGTGGATTTTTGTTAATTCTGTCGTTCTACAATGAATTTGTCATTCACGGTCGCCGGCGTACGAGAAAATCTCTCTGACAGTATTTTCTTGGATAACAAGTCGTCTAATATCCACATTAATCAATCCACTCAGTCAACATGGACGTTAGCAACCGTAACTGACCTTTTCGGGTTTACAATCGGCACTCTAAGTAACATTGGGGTACTGTCCGTTATCGTTACTTCACGTCGCATTCAGCTCTCCGCTTTTCACGTCTACCTGATCAATCTATTACTTTCCAATTTATACCACAATATCCCGCATCCGTTGATGCTGTTTCTCATGAAACTTTATCCATCCGTACGGGATAGTCCAGCTTGTTGCACCATCTTAAATTACACCCAGATAACGTCCATAGCCGTTGTGATTTTGTCTCATTTGGTAATTACTATCAACCGTGTGTGGGCCGTAATCTTTCCGCACTTCTATCGGTCGCATCACACGAAAAAAGTTGCTGTTGCATTGTGCGTTGCAGCGTGGTTGTACGCCAATACGCTACTGGATGCAGCGGTGATTCTGGATGTATTGTACTATCGCCAACCAGTCAACAAGATGGCGGGACGATGCTACATGGACAACAGCAAAATGAAAGAAGTCAGTGGGGCCTGCACTGTTTTCTACATGATTGTCCCAATGCTGTTGATTCTGGCTGGTTTCCCGACAATTTTATACGTGAGAAGCCGATCTCAGAGAAAGGTCAGGACGGGCGCTAACATTTCGGTACAACGAAACAAGCGAACCGAGCGAAAAGGAATTGAGCAACAGTCTAAAGAAACGAGTATTTCGCTTCAACTTACCGCTGAAAGCGCGATACCTGAAAGTAATGCGGGTGCAAACAGAATCAGATTGGTTTCCGTGAAGCTGGAGGAGGGAGCGGCGTACAAAATGTACTTTTGTATTACTCTCTCAACAATCATCTGCTGGATGCCAATCGTCACCGCGTTCGGTCTGGCTAGCTTTGCCCTTGTGCCAAATTACAATATCTTTTTGTTGTTTCAACTGTCGTACTTGTTTTTCTATGTGGAGACTATCGTTGATCCTTTGCTGATGATCTGTCTCAACAGAGAATGGAAACGAAATTTCTGCAAATTTTTCAAACGCTAAGTGAGCATTGTGACGCACGGCCTCGACAAAGAGCTTTCTAGAATCGATACTTGCAAAATACTGTGGTAAGATAAGAATGCACCTACAGTACCCGTAGTAACTGTTGCAATGAAACACGATCATGCCGGTTTGACCTTTATTACTCTAAGGTTGAGTTTAGTGTTGGTTGTCGAAAATCCTGCTCTGAACGTGAAGCAGATTCTATGGATCGTCAACTGTGGTACACGTGGGTTGTACAGACTGCATCCACAAACTATAATTTTGCAGTTTCCCTAGTTCTGTTTAGTGCATTCAACATCACAAACATAAAATATCTGCCTCTTGTAAAAACAAATACGTCGAACACTAATAATTTAACTAACGAATTCTGCTCAGTATGTACTTGCGTTGACAGGTGAGTTAGCTTAGACACTGCGAAAATAATAACGACTTTGGAGACGTGATTTGAATCCATGACTAACTCATCGATGAGTTGCCGTCTGGCTTCAAATTTTGTTATTTTACCAGCAGGTTACTCTGAACCATTGAGCTGTAACATGCACTAAGCGAGCACGCGCTCTTTCATAGTAGAAGTAATTAGCTTCATAAGAATTTCAAGTTGTACCTGTATGCGAGACAGCGTTTTTGCATTCAAGCGTTTGCAGTCTGACAGTTCTCGATCATGCAATTCACACAGCTTTGGATAACATATCTTTCTTGACCATCTCGCAAAGTTTTCGGCAGCGCACTATTTCTACCATTCGATCTGAGCAACTCAAAATGGACATCAGGCTTTCTGCACATCTATATATCGTTCCACAAATCTGCATGTGGCTTGTTGCCCTCCTTGATCAAGGGTCAGCGTTGAGAATTATAACGGTCATCGTGGGCGATAATCCATAGTCCGGGATACAGCTGTCCGGACCAGCATTCGACGTACCTTTTACGGATGCTAATGAAAAATTCGGTGGGATTTTCGATAATGTCACGCGGATAACAGTTTACCATCCAGGAGCTTTGTCTTCTACTGGTTCCACGGATATTATCGCTGACGTACTTGGGAATTCGTCCAGATCGATTATTATGATATCCGCATTACAGTACGATTACGATACGATGAACCCACATTCTTTTTTCTGCCGGTAATTATTACGACATAACCGCTTGTCAGGTCGTGTGTTCGTGATTAAGTGCCACTGTGCCAAGCAAGATCTCAAGTTACCTTTTTGACAATCGGTTACTGCTCCGTCATTGGTTTGTTTAAACTGTTGATCGGTTTAACTATCGGGTGAACAATACTTAAATAATGCACGAGATTACGTTTTGAAGATGCTGTAGCTAATAAGACACTAAACAGATACACCAGATCGCAATTTACTGAATCCGCGTAAGTACTGGCCAAGGATGTCTCACTAGGCTGCAGTTCGGAGGCCCTCGTTTTTGGCGACTTTGCACGAGGTAAACTTGTACAATGAATGCTCCCGAACAAATTCAACACTTAACGAAGAGTGCATCTCTGCAGAGTGAATATATAGCGCTGTTTGTGTCGTAAGTTCAAACCACCACTCGTCCAGTCCTTATCAGCAGCGACACGTTTCGCACTAACTAGAATGGCGGGTGACGATGCGTTCTTAAATCGCCAACGATATCCAACAACCTTGGTCATTGGACCAACTGATCACGCGTCTTTGGCATTGGTCACTATGCCTTTACCGATTACTTTGATTGGCGAACGGTGTCCCTAATGTGCGATCGTCTGTCCAGAAACCTTCAACACTTAACGACCTTGCATCGACCGGGTTCAACTCTGTCGCGTGCACTACAGAACGCTTGGTCAACGGTTCCGGTAGATATATCAATCAAAGATCTATAATACGGACCCCAGGATCAAAAAAGCCAAAAAACCAAATCAAATCACGAAAAACCGACAACACCACTAGGTCGGCCGTACTCGAAAACGGGGTCACATGATCTTTTTATTCAAAAAAAGTCTGACCCGGCACAGTACGCGTCCTTTCAAGCCGCGCGGAGTGACAATTCTTACCTCAAAGGTTACTGTAAAGGATAAACTAAACCGTGATTTACCGTTGCTTGGAGGAAAATGTATTGAAACTAAATTATGTAAGTAATTTACTATCCAGTAACCGGCATTTACCATCTTTCAACATTTCGAATGGCAAAAGGAAAAACCTTTTCGGTATCCCAAAGTTTCAACGAAAATGAATCGTTGAGTAATCAGCGATAGTTAGATTCCAAGCAATACTTGTCCTACTTTCCCGCTCCACTAACCTAGCAGTCGAGCGACTGGACAGACCAAGCGCAGAAAGATCCTGTCTCTAGCCGGACTCAAGACCATCGCAGCGCATGTCTAACCGCTAACGAATAATTTCTAACAGTCACTTGTTCATTCTGTAAACGTGCTTCGGTCCTAATCGAAATTTCTCAAATTTCTCCACCAAGTAAATGACCTTTAAGGACATCGTATCTTCTATCGCGCAATTCCCTACGGATACGTCGGATACCACGAGCACGAAGTCCACCAATGTCTCCAGCTATCCCATGATCCACGACATCGACGTCAAAACGAACGAGACCATCGGAATCCCGCACCCAGCCACATCCCGAAATCCAGCTGGTGAAACAACCCGAACCATCCATCCTGTCCGTGGTGGAGCAATAACAGCATCAGATCGACATCCTGACGGAGCTCATCACCTCACGACCAAGAATCAGCCCGCATTCAGGTAAGTATTCCATTCCTTTTTCGCCTCCAGCACATCATCCTCAACAGACCGCCGCCCGCGTCCAAGGCCGTCCTGGCCCAGCACGTGTTTGCCAGACTCGGAGGGCCTGCCAGACACGACATTCACCACGACTACGACGCTCACCGCCAAGAGGGCCACACCTTGACCGTCCACCATCGTCTCAACCTCTCCGACCGCCACCAGTTCACGTTTACGCTCAAAATGTTCACCCACACCAGCTACAACGTCAGACTGAGGGTCAACCTCAGCAGCGAGTAAATCCAGCTCCGCCACTTCCCCATCTCATGGCCCACCTGCTCACTGACACCAAGGCACCATAGGACTGGGAGCCTACTCATGCAGTAGCTCCAGCTCCGTCCGGTTACCGACCCCAGCGTGACCGTCCGGACACACCACCGACACCAGGTACACCATCGGACTGGGAGCCTACTCATGCAGTAGCTCCAGCTCCGTTCGGTTACCGGCACCAGCGTGACCGTCCGGACACACCACCGACACCAGGTACACCATCGACTGGGAACCTACTTCCGCAGTGGTGATCATCGCTAATCACAACATTCAGCAGACCGTACGATGGACCAACGGCTGCTTCCGGTGTCTCAACTGCCAGAGCATTCCATGGTACTTAACCTGCAACAGCATAACTTGTTTGGGGCAGACTGAGAGAACAGAAGGGTCACCGGTAGCTATTCGCATACGAGGTTATTCACCTGCACCGCGATACGTTGCCGTGAGCCTGTGAATTCTTCGGCTCTGTCCTGCTGTCCACTTCCCGCACCCGATGTGTCAGTTCCGACACCGCGCAATACCGTCAGCTGAAACCGGCAGTTCCGTAACTCTGACGGCGACATACCGACCGCATGTCCCGTAGAAGCTTACGAGCTGTCCCCGCCTGCCAGAACACACCACGGACCAGTAGTTTCGTCAACCGAAGCCCGTAGCAACATCCCTAATCAGAAGATCCACTAAACTGGACGGTGGACCAATGGCTGCTTCCGGCGCTCCATCCGGCCAGAGCATCCCACAGTGCTCAACCTGCAGCAGCCTAACTTGTTTGGGGCAGACTGAGAGAACAGAAGGGTCACCGGAAACTGCGAACATGCGAGGTTGCAACACCTGCATCGTGAGCAGTCGCCGTGAGCCTGCGAATTCCTCCGCTCTGCCTTGCTTTCCATTTCCCGCAACCGCTCTCTCCATTCCGATACTGTACACTGTGCCACTACCCGACAACAAGTTTGCGTAGTAATCTAATGAATCGTTGAGTAATCAGCGATAGTTAGATTTCAAGCAATACTTGTCCTACTTTCCCGCTCCACTAACCTAGCAGTCGAGCGACTGGACAGACCAAGCACAGAAAGATCCTGTCTCTAGACGGACTCAAGACCATCGCAGCGCATGTCTAACCGCTAACGAATAATTTCTAACAGTCACTTGTTCATTCTGTAAACGTGCTTCGGTCCTAATCCAAATTACCGCCCACCCACCCGGGCACTTCCTGTTCTTTTATCGTAATACTGCTATCTCTATGATGTACAACAGTCATTAAAGGGAAGAGGGGCAGACTGAGAGAACAGAAGGGTCACCGGAAACTGCGAACATGCGAGGTTGCAACACCTGCATCGTGAGCTGTCGCCGTGAGCCTGCGAATTCCTCCGCTCTGCCTTGCTTTCCATTTCCCGCAACCGCTGTCTCCATTCCGATACTGTACACTGTGCCACTACTCGTACCCGACAACAAGTTTGCGTAGCTGCCTTTGTGGAACTCATCCAGCTTGCAGGTCGAAAAATTCGGGAACTTACAGGCGAGCCAAGATCTACTGCGTTCATTAAGCATCGTATAAGTCTGGCTGTTGTTAAAGGTAACGCTGCTTGTGTGTTGGGTACCTTGCCGGCTCGTTCTAAGGTATCGGATAATGGTTTTGGTTGTTTTTACAATGTTTGAAACGTCATTGTGTGCCAAGTAGTGTCTTTAGCGCTGGCTTGTTGTGTTACTTCGGCTTTTGCCAATAAAACCGTAGTTTTAATCATTTACCACTGGTGCTGTGTTTTGCTGAAAAGCATGGTGGAGAAAAAACCTTACTGTTTGATCAAGCTGGGAAAATTTCTGTCTTGTAGAGTATTGTAATAAGAAATTAAACCAATTTTTGGCTGTACATAATTATAATGGACCTAACAAACTATGTAGTATTTTACATATTACAACAAGTTTTGCATGTAGGCAATGTACCCTGAAAGACTTTTCCATACGGCAGAAAAGCTTGACCCTTAAGAATTCAGCAGCCTTTTGGGCTTTAGAACGTCGCATGCGTTGAATAGCATAGAAGTACTGTAACTACTAACCGATTTCTGTCGATACAGCGGTGATGTATTGCGATAAAAATGTGTCCACCCCAAAATTCCTGAAACTCGAACCGCTTGCCCTTTAAACACGGACAAATGGAATACGCGCTAGCGTAACCACATGGTAATATCAATTTTATTTGTATCATAAGACATAATGTACATATGAACAATTGTAAGTTGCACCTGCACGCACGGTTTTGTAGCAAAGGTCATGGTTGTAAAACTCGAAAATATGCCTACCTAGACACACATAACTTTGCCATCTACGCCAGACAGAACGATCTTGTAAACGCGATTATATAGCTGGGTACAGTGTTCGTTGAAAATCAATAATCAAACAATGAAAAATCCCGCCAAAATTGTGCATATGGAGTGACTGTAGACATAATTAGAACCCTATTCGAACACAAGTACAGTTAAATAAGAAACCACCATAATTATTGTTATCAGTTTTGTAAGCGCATATTGTTGTGGTACTAAGTACGGTAATTTAAAATTTTAAGATTTATTTGCGCAGACAATTTTCAATGAGTGCGTATAAAACTGGGCGTTATGTGCCAAATCGCAACATTTTCGTACGATTACTGTATTATTGCTTACTTGTTGTTATTTTTAAAATAAAGTATCTTTAGTTACTGTATGTGTTTCACAGATATGAGAAAGTGTCGATAATCAGATATGCTCTTTAGAAATCCGACAAAACACAAAATTATGAATTTGTCAAATCACTTTCCGGTATCCGCTAGTACAGCGCCACATCGCAAGTGCAGATGCCACTGGCTTCAGTCCGGCCAGTGGCCTCAAAGTCTCACTTGCAATTGTCAGAACAATCAAGACAATAAACCGCAGCTGATGAAATTATTCGTGAGCGTCAGTCATTCGTACCCGTATTCGGTATTCTTAATTGCTTCTGACATTTTCCTACTTCCAGAGATTGTTGCATGCAGGAGATTGTATATTATTTGCAAACGTCTTTTTCTCCAATCATTTATTTCTTTTGGAACCAATTTACCAGCGTTCGCAATGTCTGCTGCTGTTGATCTTGTGTGCAGCGACGAATGTGGAACGCAGCATCTTCCAGCCGAGCTCAAATTAGAAATCTGCAGTTATTTGGATGTCCACGATCAACAAGCCATGAGGAAGTAAGCGATCAGCTAAAGTTACACATCACATAGATTTATAAAATTCACAGTACTTCAGAAGTGCCATTTAGATGTACGGAATTCTTTACGTGATAAATTATTAGGATCTCCATATTTTCAGAATCTGCAGATCGTGGAGATCCAGTCTGTCTCAAGTGTATTTATCCCACTACGTCGACATGGATGCCTACAAAATGCTCGAGCAATCCGAAAGCCAGGGGAAGGATCATGATGAACAAAACGAGCATCCTTGGACGGTATCCGAACATCATCTGGAACGCGCGTTAAAAGTTCATGTGCAAAAGAACACGAAAATGCTGGTTATTCGCCACGTGGATTTTAATGGAAAGAAGTTGGGTATTGTGGCCCGAGTAATCAAGGAAAAAGGGACCGACCTGATTCGGCTGATTGTCAAGGATTGCGAAATGCAGGAGGAGCGCGTGACTAAAAACTCGTGGTGGCTGAATCCGGTGCGAATCGCACTGCGGATACTGCTGGATCATGGTATCCTGTCTGCCACAAAGCGACTTGTTCTGGATAATTACACCATCCGGAACATCCTAAGTGGTGCCGGTATGTCGGAGCATCAGATGGTCGTCACCATGCCCTGCTGTCATCCAATCCACAATCGCCTACGCGCCGGAAATATGTACAAGAAACTACCGATTATTCTGCCTCGGTTGGAGTTGGACTGCAGCCAGCCGGAGTCGCACGTCGCGCACACGGATCAGCTGTTTCATTCCTTCATGATGGCGGTCGCTGCCCAGTGTCCGGAAGTCAGCCCGGAGGTTCGCGATGATATCGTCCAGTTGTGCAGCTTCTGGACCAACTGTGAGGCCCCCCATCCACAGTGGCTGACATTGCACTGGCTTATCCAATGGTACAAAATAATCTCTGTCCGTTTAGACTTCGTATAGTATACTGTTCCGGAATTTGCTCATTTGCGTATATTGTTTATTGTCAGCTTGAACGAAGGGGTGGTGCCGGTCGCTGAAGACGACACGGTGGATATTGCCGCGCTGCGTCAGTTGGACCCGCTGACCTTGAACAAACTGACCACTGAGACCCTGCATCGCATGTACTGCCTGCCCCCGGGAGGAACAGTGTACCCACGGCCAGCCGATTACCCGTAATCGAATTAACCATGTATTTTAGGTGAAATTATTCTGAACGTTGGGAATTAGCTACTGACGTTGGGGAACGAGTGTATTTTTTCGGTAACATGGCTTAAACGTACAGGATTTTATAGTCCCTTTTCGTTATGATTACTGGCAGCATTGGGAACTTGGGGTTTGATCACCTGTTCCGCGTTTCAGTGAAAAGCACAGTGGACCGGGAAAAACGTAATTTTAATGGTTGATCAAGCTAGGCAAATGTTTGTGTTGCAGCGTATTGTAATAAGAAATTAAATTAAGTTTTAGCTCTATATGATGGAACTGACAAACAATGTGGTGTTTTACCTGTTGGCTGCGTGTCCAGAAAGATTTCTCCATACGGTAGAAAAGCTTGGTCGACCCTTCATGAAATCAGGAGACTTTAGCTGCAAGCTGGGTTTTAGAAAGTCGCATTCAGCGTTGGCGTACTGATAGCGATCTGTCAATACAGCACTTATGTACTGCGATACACAATGGTAACACGTAATTCACAATTATATCATCAGACGATAATAATTAATGTACGTATTAACAGTTGCAAGTACAGTAGTTTTGTACAAAAGGTACAGTAATGTAGACCATGGAGACGCTGCATCACATGTACTGTCTTCCCCCGGAAGGTACAGTGTGAAAAGGTTTGGAAATCGGAAAATACAAAATTTTCAAATATCAATTTCCAAAATCACTTCCGGTCTCGCCTAATAAATCTCGCCATATCGCAATCCAGAGGCCATTGGTATGAGACCATTCAACAGGCCTCACTCTCAGACCAGCAAGACCGATGTATATCAGTTCAGTCGAAATTCGTCAGCGTCAGTCATTCTCATTTCATCCTTCCAGAAAAGATTACCTGCAGGAGACTGAGTATTCATTTGTAAACTTAACATTTTTAGCTAATCATTCATTTTTTTGGAACAGATTTGCCAGTGCCCGCAATGTCTTCTGCTATTGATCTCGTATACAGCGATGAATGCGAAATGCAGCATCTCCCAGACTCCCAGCCGAGCTCAAACTGGAGATCTGCAGTTATTTGGATGTCCACGACCAACAAGCCATGAGGAAGTAAGCAATCAGCTAAAGGTCATACAGCCTAATAACAGACACGTAGAGATTTTGAAATTGAGGATGTGTGATTCTTGGATTGATTAAATTCTGTTAAAAAACTCTTTTTCCAGAATTTGTAAATCTTGGAGATCCAGTCTGTATCAAGTGTATTTATCCCAGTGCGTCGACCTTGATGCTGCCAAAATACCCGAGCAATCTGGAAATCAGGAAAAGTGTAATGAACCACTGCCTGCAGGACTAAACGGACATCTTCTGACGTTATCCGAACATCTTCTGGAACATACGTTGAAAATTCATGTGCAAAAGAACACGAAAGTGTTGATTCTTCGCCACGTGGATTTTACTGGGAACAAGTTTGGTATTGTGGCCCGCGTTATCATGCAAAAGCAAGCGCAAATAATCCAGCTGATTCTCAAGGATTGTGAGCTGCAGGAGGATTACACGATGAAAAGCACTTGGTTCGCGGTTCAAGTGACACTCTCTCATCACCTGCTGCCGCAGGTTCTTCTTATGAATCTTAGAAAACGACTTATTCTGGATAACTACACAATCCGGAACGTTCTCAGTGGTGTGGCTATGTTGGGGCATGATATGGACTTTCACGGTCTGCCTTGCTGTCATCCTATCCAGACACGCTTGGATGCGGGTAATATGCACAAGAAACTACCGATTATTCTACCGCGCTTGGAGTTCGACTGCAGCCTTCCCGTCAGCGGTCCAATACATGTCTTCCAGCAGCTCTTTCACCAGTTCATTATGGCGGTGGATGCCCAGTGCCCGGAAGTCGACCCACAGGTTCGGGAGGATGTCGCGGAGCTGTGTAGTTTCTGGAGCCACGGCGTGGCCGCCGGGTACAAGTGGGAGGCATTACAAGGTCTTTTAAAATGGTAAAATGGCAGAATGTGTTTACAATGGATGTGTGTATCTTGTATCTTTTCCAGCTTGAACGAAGGACGGCCTTATCCCGATAACTTTCCCAATCTGCCGGCAGTACTCTTCGCGTGGGATCCCGTAGCTCTGCCACAGTTGGATCCGCTGACCTTTAACAAACTGACGATGGAGACCCTGCATCGCTTGTACTGTCTTCCTCCGGACGGTGCAGTGTACCCACCACCAGCCGGTTTCCTTGGAACGTGAAATTATCTTGAATGTTTAAATACGATTTCGTGACAACTGTTTTGCGGTGATTGTCACTTGGAACAGTCGGAACTTCGTTTTACTTAATAGTGTTTGTTTTGCATTTGGCTGCTAACCGTCGTGGAGCGATACTAACGAATGACCTTTTAAGATGAGTGTATCTTTGGGTAACATGGGCTAACCGGGATTTTATATGTTGCTTTGTCATTTGCCATTTGTTCTGCGTTTTGCTGAAAGTCGGGATGGAGGAAAAGGTAACGGAATGTTTGATTAAGTTTAATAAATTTTTGGTGTTGCAAAGTATTGTGATAAGAAATTAAACTAATGTTTGGCTCTACATAATAAACCTACCAAACAATGTAGTGTTTTACATATTACAAGATGTTTTGCATGTATTCAGCGTGTCCGGAAAGGTTTTTCCATATCACACAAAACCTTGACCCTTTATGAAATCAGGAGACTTTTGCAAACTGTTACTGGGTTTTAGAATCTCGCCTGCGCTGTTAGCGTACTGTTTGCGGTTTCTGCCAATACGTAGCGGCTGTGTACTGCTCGTGTACTGCGATAAAAACGCTTGTCCACACATATTAATACCAGAAACTCAAACCTTAAACACAAACTGATTGCGCGCTCGCGTAATTACCACACTGGTAATGTTAATACTGTACGTAATTGTATTCGTATCATAAGACGTAAATTATGTATGTATTACCAATTGCAATTGTAAGTAGCACGCACTGTTTTGTACAAAAGGTCATGGTTGTAAAATTCGAAAATATGTGTACCTGGACACAGGACAGAGGAGGATGCTTCCGGTGGCCCCTCTGAACACAATATAAATGGCCATGTACACCAGACAGAGCGATGTTGTAAACCCGAGTAACCAGGGTACGTATCTGTACACTGAAACAATGAAAAGTGCCGCCAAAATTATGAATGTGGAGTGACATATTATAGAACCTATTCAAACGCAAGTACAGTTAAATAAGAAACCACCATGGTGCTGCATATTGTTATCGGAAGCGCAAACTGTTGTGGTATCAAGTACGGTAAGTTAAAATTTTATGATTTATTTGCCCAGACGATTTTCAATGAGTACGTACAAAACCGGATGTCATTCTGCCGCCTGTGCCAAATCGCAATATTTACGTATGATTTGCTGTATTATGGCTTGCTTTGTATTATTTTAAACTAGTTTTAGTTGGGTATTTTACAGTAAATTAATTACAGATATCAGAAGGTGTCGATAATCAGATATATCATATGCAGAATGACATTCGGAAATTTGTCCGAAATCGCAAAACACAAAATTATGAAGTTGTCGTCGAATCACTTCCGGTCTCTGCTAGTACAATACGTTTCGCCACATCGCAAGTTCAGAGGCCACTGGCTTTCAGACCAGACGGAAGGCCACTGGCCTCAGAGTGTCAGACCAGTCCAGACAATAAAATTCAGTCGTTCGGGATATTTGCTTCTGGCATTTCTCTGCTTCCACGGATTGTTATCTGCAGGAGACTGGCATGTTCTTTTGTGTAATTTTATCAACCTCATTTTTGTCGAATCATTCATTTTTTTTGTGAAACCAGGTTATCAGCGTTCGCGATGTCTGCTGCTGTTGATCTTGTGTGCAGCGACGAATGCGGAATGCAGCATCTCCCAGCCGAGCTCAAACTGGAAATCTGCAGTTATCTTGATGTCCACGACCAACAGGCCATGAGGAAGTAAGCGATCAGCTAAGGTCACATAATTATCATAGGTTCATATAATTGATAATAACACAAGCATTTAACAGTGAACTGAGTTAGAATGCAATAGAAATCTTATGGATTAACGTTTTTACGTGATAAACTCCATATCCTCCTGCGAGGCCGACGACGTCTTTCTGTGGCCGAATTTGCAGTCTTCTCAAATGGTAAAATCCCTGTCCTCTATCCTGCATAGATGTGTACCGTACCGGGAGTTTGTCATTTGCGTATTGTTGTAGTTTCGACCAGTGGCTGTCATTGCACCATCATATCAAATGGTTAAATCCCTGTCTCGTTGTACTGCAGAGATGTGTACCCTACCGGGAATTGGTCATTTGCGTATTGTTGTATTTTCAGAATCTGCAAATCATGGAGATCCAGTCTATCTCGAGCGTTTTTATCCCAGTATGTCGACATAGATGTCTCCAAAATGCCCGAGCCATCCGAAAATCAGAAGAATCATCACGATAATCCACTGTCAGCCGAACAACTTGGACGTCGTCTAACTGTATCCGCAAATCGTCTGGCACACGCGTTGAACATTCATGTGCATAAGACCACGAAAGTGCTGGTTATTCGACACGTGGATTGTAATTGGATGGAGTTGAAAATTCTGAACCGAGTGATCATTAACAAAAAGACGGACCTGTTCCAGCTGATTCTCAAGGATTGCCAGCTGCGGGAGGATTTCACCAGCCAACCTTCTTTCTTGTACAGTCCACAAGGTGCATTCCTGGCTCCCGTGGAACTCGCCCTGATGCTGGATGATGTTCTCCTTCGACGTATCACCAAGCGAATTGTCCTGGATAACTTCACAATTGGGAATATTCTGAGTGGTGGTGCTATGTCGGTGGATGAGATAGTCCGTGACGACTTGCCGTGCCGTCATCGTATCCGGACGCGCTTGAATGCCGGTAATATGTACAGGACACTGCCCGTTGTTCTCACCCGCCTGCAGTTCGACTCCACCTCCGTCGTCGACCCCAGCTCCGTCAGCAGTCTGCAGTTCGACTCCGTCAGCGGTCTGCGCATGCAGCGCATCCTGCAACGACACAGAAAGCTCTACAATGACATCCTTTACCCCATTATCACAGCGGCCGATGCCCAGTGCCCGGAAGTTGACCCACTGGTTCGGGAGGATGTCGCGCAGCTGTGCCGCTTCTGGAGCCGCTGTAAGGCCGCTGCCGGGTACGACGCGTGGAGGAAATTACGGTTGCTTATCAAATGGTAAAATCAGTGAATGAGTAGTTAGACGTGGATACTAAACCTGTTGTATCTTGTACAGCTTGAATGACGGTGTGTACACCCCCCATGAACCACCCACGGAGGCGGATATTGCACCCCTGCGGCAATTGGACCCACTGACCTTGAACAAACTGACTATGGAAGCCCTGTATCGCATGTACTGTCTTACCCCCAGCCAGCGAGAAGTACCCACATTCGCCGCAGTACGTGAACGTGATGACGACTAGTGGCGACTAGAGATTGGTAAAGGGTTGCTTTTGAGAACGGTAGAAAGTAGGTCCACCTGTTTTTTGTTTCAGCGTTTGAGTATGGAAGTTGTGGGAGGTAATGTTAGTTTGATTTTGTGAATTTTTGTCTACTGTCCCGTCGCGTGCTAACTGGGACAAATTTTTAATTTGATTTGGAATTTTTATTGTGTCTACACTGTTTCTGGGCTGCTTGCCGATTAAAGATAATAGTGGCCGTACATATACATACTTCTACCAGATATCGGTTAAACTTGGTAATAATGATTGCAATCCTTACCGAGTTTTATAACCGCTATCTAGCTGGTACGTGGCAGTACATGTATAATTGTACTTTCGATAGCGATGCGTTAAGTATATACGATTCTGAAACAACTTTTTCTGCTTTTATGAGAACTTGCATTTTAGAATTAGTTTTATTTCCTTGCTTTTTTGTATTTGTCCTGCGTTTGGCAGAAAACCAAAGTGGCGAGAAAGTGTTTAATTTGATGGTCATGATTATGAATAATGTGATGTTCAAGCGGAAATGGGTAAATTGATATTTCTGATGTCTGTTTTAAGCTTTGCTTACCATTTAATATGCAAATTTTGGTATTGCCGAGTGCAGCGCTATGTGTTAAAAAATAAAATTTTAGGTTGTTCATCTCATTGTGATAAGTTATGAAGTTCATACAGACTGATACAGTGTACAAAAAAACAGACGGAATTGCCGTTTTCCCGTATTACGAAAATTGATATCCCCGTCACAAAATAAATAAAAGAGAATTTTGGCTTTGGAGATTTTCTGTTACATACGGCAACAAACCACGTATGATTCTATAAATATTGAAATTAGGAAACGAATCGAAGGAGATCTAGAATCGCAATTAAAATTCATGCTGTGTGAACAAGGAAATCTTCTGGTATCCGTATCCCCCTTAAAGTATACCTCGCCACACCCCTCCACCAGTGCAGAAACGATTTGGCCCATTTGGATTTTCGTAAACACGAGTCACGCTGGAAACTGGTTATTTTCTTCCACTTTTAGTGACTTTACCTTAAACCCTACTCACGGTAGCTTATTGTCATTATACGGGAGTGTTATTGATTGAAAAATTGAAGGATCGGAAGTTATTGCGTACGGGATCGAGGTTAATGTATCGAGCAGCATTGTTGATAGAGTGATCGGACACAAAAGCACCCTGGTTCGCAGTCTTGCAGCAGTGCTTCAACTGCGGGGAAATCTCCCATTTCCACCTCATCCAGGTAAATTATGTACAACTACACTTCCTGTACCCAGCAGCTCATCCATCGATCAGTGTGTGAGCGTTTTTCGGAATGTGCAGTCGCGAATGTCAACTTCAGTGTTGAACGTTCTTCGCGATATAACTGAGAATTTCTGTCCTTTTTCATCGTGTTCTTCATTGAGGATGATGTGGTTGCATTGGCAGGTTGATTGAATGATGTCGAAGGAAGCGGAGGGTGATAAGCAGATGATGAGTAAGGAGATGGCGTCCCTGCACGCGGCAGCTGATGGCAGTCAGTCCGTGGATGGCAATGCGACGGTGGTGAATCCGGCCGAATTCCTCAGCGTGGTAAGCAATTTTAACGCAGGTTTTCATTCCACGTTTGTTTTTGAAGGGTGATTAATTTTTTTTCAATTTCGTTTCAACTTTTTTTAAAAATGCCTTTGCAGTTTCTGTGTTGGAAAGAGGTTTATTCTCGAAAATTCCGATTTTTCACAATTACAGCAACCCGACGCTTTTTTAAAATACAGAACGCAGCAGTATCGATGTTTACGGTCCCATCACTTCATTTTCATGATCATTAATATAATATAATTAAATTTAATAATTCACCCACAATAAGGTCGCAAGTTTTCTGATTTTCAGCGAACATTTTTTTCATGTTTTTTTTCATGATAATTTGGTAAAAATCAAAACAAATATTCCTTTTAAGATTGTGAAAGTGTATCATTTGTGGCAAAATATAGCGATCCTGGTTGAACGCAGAAACACGTAAATAATAAACAAAACCATGTAGTTATCAGTTTTGGAACCGCATTAGGATAACGTAGATTTTATTGCAAAAATTATTGTACATAAATAATTTGCAATGAATACGAAATTTGATTAGACAAAAAATATCCGACACCATTCTATCGGTAATTGGGAGTCGTTTCGCTGATCGACAGGCCGTTTCCGGTTAAATAACAACTTCCGTCACATTTATAAGTGGTCATGCCATGGTTGACTTGGTTTTTGTAGAGCTCCGATAATTCGTTTCAGTCACGTACCATGATTGACATTCCTGCTCAGTTTATGTACAGTAGTAACAGTTTCTTGTGTCTGATTTTTTGAATTAGTTTACTGACATGTTGAACTGATTATTTTGCAGCTCCAGACCACGTTCCAGCAGATGCAGGATCGCTTTACGCAGATGATGGACCAAGTTATGGATCGAAATATCCTTTTTCTGAGACACTGACGTTTTTAACGACAGCCTTTCGTAGTAAATATTTATTCTTTTTTCAAAATAATGTTATTTTCTTATCGGTCATATGAATTCGCTTAATTAATTATATTACTTCTTATGAATTAAGAATACGTATTTATAATTATTTATCTGTTAAGTAGGAATTTCGATAGAATTTAAATTAACACAATTAAATGTATACAATTAAAGATGTAAATATTGAAAAGCATTTTGGAGAAACGCAACGAAACAATTATGGAGCAAGGAATTTAGGTAATTCAATGTTTAGTCCACTAAACTGATGGTAATTCAATTTCTTTTGGAATTAAAATTAAAATTTAATTTATTAAAGTTATTTGAATTTAAAATAACTAGTAATTAGTAGAAACTAAATTTAAATTAACTAGTCTGGGTCGAATCTGATAATACATACGAAATATACATGAAATAATTCATAAATATGTCCAGATTAAATTTTAGGGAAAAACTTGACTGCATAAACTGTGGAAGCATGTCAGAAATTATAATTGTGCGGTGGCCTTAACAGCAGGAATTCGTTTTCCGGTATATACTGGACGAGATGGCCGAGCGTCTGAATGATCTGGAAAAGGAAGTAACGGACCTCGTCAATTACGCCGGCGGCATTGGCGACCAGCAGGGCGGCAAGGATACCGAGAATATTCCCCCGGAAGGCGGTCCCCAATAGCGTCCTTTCCATGCCATTTATCCATTTCGGACGTAATGCCTATAACAGTATCAGATTATCCGTCAGGATTTCTCTCCCGTCAACGAGTCCAGTTTCTGTCCATAATCGTAACTCGCACTTTTTCGCCTTTATTTTCAGTGTTTTTCACCGTACAAATGTCAGCGTTCCTGTTTTCTTTGATCTGATAAGACATCTGCAGAGTGTGTTCTTGATTCTTTTGGTTAGTTTGGTAAATTGGCAGTATGAAAGTTTCGTTGAAAAACAGTTTTGCTAGCAGTTTTCCCAGTTGATAACGCTTCCGATACGAATAAAAAAATATTAAACAAATCAGTACTCACTTCGGATTCTGCGTAAACTTTTAGAGAATGGTTCAAATCATGTCGATAATTCTTTTATAAATTATGCAAAAGTTCAAAACTAATTTTTCCCCATTTTCATTGTCAAAATTAATGATTAGCTCCAAACAACAACGCTAAAAGGGTCATAAACGAATCATGAGGAAGCAGCAGCGCCGCCTGTTGGTTAACTTGTCCCTTGATTAGGCGCCTGCCTCGGGTGAATTTCCGTTGCATTTGATTTGTTTGCGCTGGCATGAGTTGTCAGTTGGCCTGTCAGTTTTGACATTTAATTTTTTTCTGCAACGAGAAATTCTGAATATTTCATGTTTCTGGAAGGGCACAGTGTTTAATTACAAGAGACATCAGAATTTACACGTTTTTCCTTTATCAAATTGGATCAGCGAACATCCCCAGCATGGACAGTGGCCACGAAACCAGTGGCATCGCTGCACAGCCCACGACTCCGCGCACACTACGGAACGTTATCAACAAGCATAAATCGGGCCAACTGAAGCTCACCGACTTTGCCTGCGTTGACTACATTCCCAACTTGAAGAAGATGGTGGCCAACACGGTTAGCAACGTCTGGGATAGTCCAAAGTCCACGCGACGGACTCCCCAGTCGTCGGGGAAGAAACGGCAGAACGTCGAGCCAAGGACGGGTTCGGGACAGAAACGATCTCATCAGCCAGTTATTGTACGTTTTCTTTCGTTTTCTTGCTTCTGTATTTATTCCACAAGTATGGAACGTTTTGGAAGATGTTGGGAATAATGGGCGTGCGTTTTGGTAGGATGCGAATCAGCGGGAGATTGGGCCGCGAAAGTGTAAAAAATGTGGATTTTTGGGAGATTTTGATGATGAAGACGAACGGCAAGTGCACGAAGAGTATCATCGACAACTGGATAGTGCTTTGAAATATACGGTATGTCACCGCAAGTTTTTATTGTAATTTCGATTGTGCATTACACTGCTTACAGTATATATTTTTTTATGATTTTTATCAGTTTTTATCAGCGATTTTCAATTTGTGCAGCGGATTTGCTGTTATAAATTTATAATGACTTTATGGTTTTGTATAGTTTTGTAACTGACGATCGTATTTATGGTGTTTGACATACTTCGTACCGCTTCTTCATTGCAGAACATTTTATGAATATTTTTGTATATTTTGTAGTCGTTCTTTCATATTCGTGTAACTATTTTGCTTCGTTTTGAAATGTTGCATCATCATCATTATTTGATAGTGAGTTTGCTGTGATAATTACTTGTACTGTTATATTTAATTTCAAAGGTTTCTAAATTTTGTCCTGTATTGGAAACAATTTCGGCTCATTTTCGTCAACTGCATTCTGAAGAATTTGCGCGGTTAATTGTTTTAATATATTATTGAATTATCGGTGCAATAACTGTAATAAGTTTGCAATAAAATCGGAAACGTAATTAATAAAATAATTATTTAATTACCAGTGAGTTAACTATATTAAATTAATAATAGAATCAGAAACGTAATTGTTAAAATAAAAATTGATAAATTAATTGGTAAACAATAAAAATAAGGACAATGAAAAATTAATGAAAAAAAAGATTAATTAATTATTAAATTATCAGTGTAGTTCATTTGCGATATCTTATTTGTTTCATGTTTATTGTAGACCTGTAAAAACGAGGTGATCCTCAACGACAGCCCCTCCCAGTACAAACTCCTTCTCGTGACAGTGACGAGCGGACGAGGTCTCGTTAACAAGGTTTGTAGCAAAATTCCACATAGAGATTTTCCTCAACCAGTATGACCATTTGCAGGCACGCTCCGTTGTCCGTTTTGTGTCGAAATCCATGGACGCCGTGCTGGTTGAACGCCTGGAGGATCAACGTGATATGGTCCTGCTGCTGGTCAATGTGCAACGGAATGTGGTTGTCGGGTGTTTGTGCGCTGATGTGGTGGATAATCGGTCGGCTGGCGGTAAGAAATAATATGGTAAAAATTTATCGAATTTACAAACGAATTGCTCGTAATTTTTTCGCTTTTCTGTCAAATAAATTGAAATAAATAAATTGTAGTGAATTGAAACAGATAAATTGTTAGTAAATAAATTGTCAATAAATAAACTGAAGTAAAATAAAATAAATAAATTGTCAATAAACAATCAATAAATTGTCAATGAACAATAAATAAATTGTCAAGTAAATTGAAGCAAATAAATTGTCAATAAATAAACTGAAGTAAAATGAAACAGATAAATTGTCAATAAACAATAAATAAATTGTCGAGTAAATTGAAGCAAATAAATTGTCAATAAATAAACTGAAGTAAAATGAAACAGATAAATTGTCAATAAACAATAAATAAATTGTCGAGTAAATTGAAGCAAATAAATTGTCAATAAACAAACTGAACTGAGTTGTTTATAAATAAATTGTCAAGTAAACTGAAATAAATAAATTGTTAATAAATAAGCTGAAGTAATTTGCCAAGTAAATTGAAATAAATAAATTGTCAGGAAATAAATTTAAGTAAATTGCCGAATTGTAAATTGATCAAGGATCACTTATTTACAACTTTTTGCGGATTATGTTCGTTTATCATTTTCGAACCGGGTTTTGTGAAAATGTTAAGAAACATGTACTTTCGGTCAGTGTGCAGTGAAAAGTACTTTCTGCGTCAATATGGTTGTTCTTTCGGGATACAATACCAAAGATAAATAAATTGTTCGTTATTCATTACTTCTATTCAAGCAAAACAAAACAAATCATTATGCGCTGATTTACCAGTTTTTTTTGCGGGTGTTGTTCGGTTATTAATTTTTCGGCAGAATTTATTGCAAAAATAACAAGAAACATTTATTTTCCGATCAATAACATACATTTTCTCGATGTGCAGGTGTTTCTACACAATCCCATGCAAAGACCGTCTGCGGAGTGGATCTAATGTGGACCGACCCGCAACACCGTCGTCAGGGCCTCGCGACGCTGATGCTACAGTGTTTATGGCGGTATTTTACGCGAACTCACCTCCGCAACGATGTCGATAAGAAATCCCATCTGGCATTCTCCGAACCCACCGCGGAAGGCCGCAAAGTGATTGTGTCGTTTCTCGGCGGTCAGGATTTCCTTCTCCACACTCCACGCAGTCGTAAGCCGTTGGATGATTAGGTTTTGGGATTTTTTGGTGATTTTTGGGAATATCCAGTCGTTTGTTTGTTGTTGATCTCGGACAGAACGATTTAATGGGTATTTTTGTATGGGTAGACTTTTTTGTTGATAGTTGTTGTTTTTTCATGGATAATGAAATCTCATGACCTACATTATTGATATTAATTTGTCAGAACTTTTATTTGTTTTGTACATTTGTTGTAATCAATTTAATACAACGAAGAAATCAGCATTTTGGAACAGATGGTACCAGTCGAGAAAAAGTGATAATTATGAACGTTTATGAAGGATTATTATTAACATTTTGAGAAACTGCTAGAGTAATTTTCCCGGATAATATCGAGTAATTTTTTCATCCCTCGTCTCAGCTAAAAATGCACGTTTTCCGTACTCTTAATAACAAAAAATGATAAATGGAAAAAAATAAAAATTGTAGTAAAAATAAACATTTTTTAATAAAATGATAATAAAATTTTTTTGATAATAATCTAACAATAATAAAATTTCTTTATAAGAAAAAAAACCGGTGCTTTTTCCAGTTTTATTTACCTAATTTGCTGGTCAGTTTTGATGGCTGAAAAAGAATAACTTATGATCGAAACAACAGCAAATGTACTCTGTGAACAATACAAACTTGACATAATGAACAGCCACGGAAATCATTAAAAAATAAATAATAAAATATTATCCAAAGAATAATATTAATTTTAATAAAACTATTAATGACAACTGGGCGAAATTTAAAAGTCGATGTCCTTGAGTACAGCGTGCATCTGTTTGGCACTGGTCTGCAGTTGTTGGCGTTCGGTGTCGGTCAGGAGCTGGTGGACGACGGCATTGATCCCGTTGTCGGCCAGCACACAGGGCAGACTGAGAAACACATCCTCCTGGATGCCGTGAAAGCCCTTGGCGAAGGTGGACAGTGCGTACACGGACCGCTTATTCTTCAGCACGGCACTGGCCAGCTCGGCGACGCACATGCCAATCGCCCACGAGGTGTAGCCTTTCAGCCGGACGATCGTGTCAGAACTGCAGAAAATTAACAATAATCACACAAAAATTAAAACAAAATATTTAAATATAGGTATTCAGTTTATTTTAAATAATGGATTTTGATCGACAGTTCAAATATATTTAGATATAAATACAATATTCAAATAATTTAACTGTAAGAACATAATTGACATATATCAGGCAATGGCCGCATAATACAGATAACAGATAATAAAAAATAAAAAACACTGCACCATCAGGACATGTGGAATATTACCGGATCGAATGTTAAGCAAAAATATTAAATGGCCAAATTACGAACTTTAATACTGAAAAATGATAGTACAAAACAGAAAAGTATTCACTACATACAAATAATAATATTAAAATCAATAATAAAAAAATAAAACAAACTCGCTAATAAGAAAATAATAACATTAAAATAAATAACAAAAACAAATTAAAATAAAATCTTTCAAAGTACTATAAAAAAAACCGGGCGGTAGTTCCAAGCAAAATACATAGAATTGAAAATAGATAGAGATTGACCTTTGGATAACTTGTGTATGCAGTTCCATCCAGTTCTCCGGATCATCCGCCGTACCGGCATTAGGACTGAGTTCCTTTAGCCGTACACCGGCAACATTCACCCCGCTCCACACCACCACTGAGATAAACAGCGGGGGATTAGATAAGCCTTGCAACAATATTTCCCTTGTCTCGATCCCTTACCGCTCGAATCACCGTGCTCCCCAATGACAAACCCATGACAGTTGCCCACATCGATTCCCAGTCGATCGCTCATGTAATAACGGAACCGGCTGGAATCTATTCAACACCAATGTTATTATAACAACATAGTGTTAAGTCACCGGCGGGAAGGTTGTTTATTATTAGACAGCAGTGGCGTAACGAGGTCCCTTCAATGTCAGCGAAATGCGAGTGTAACCGCCATAAGATGCGGTCGCAGCTGGCACCACACTAGCGTAACGAGGGCATCAGACGGCCAGTCAGCCAATCAGAATCGAGAACGCCAGACAGCCGTTACGTAACCGCCATAGCGTGCGGTTCAGACAAAACGCTTCGCCTCAGCACTCTCCTCCGTGTCTATTTCTGTCACGGGCTGATTAGTGATTACCCGTCCGGAAAATGGTGCAATTGTCCGGGGGGATAGGGCTTTGTTTGGTTTCATCGCTCCGGTGTAATATTATTCGAGTTGATTTGATCTGTTACATAATGCTTACCCAGCGATGTGCCCGAGCCGAAGACACGGTGAGACGGTAGGCCGCTCAGTTTCCAGGCCACATAGGTCATCAGGTCCACCGGGTTGGAGACGACGCAGAGCACACAGTCGGGACTGTAGCGGATTATATGCGGAATGATACCTGCCAGTAATGCCAAGTTTTTCAAATCATAGTCACGCTTTTTAAGTTGTATTAAATGCGGAAATGAATAAAGAAGTTCAGGCGTCTACATGCAACCAGATTCACATAAATACAGCACAAAAACAACAAGCGTTAAAAAAAAGTAAGAAAAATGAGAACTATATTAACTGAGTAATAATGAATACACATTCAAAACGATAAATAAAAAAGAATTAAATCAGAAATAAAAGAAATTAAACAAAGAATGCATGCCAACATATTTACTGATACATTATGAGCTAACCAATGTAAATCATCATTTTGACAAACATGTTTACCAAACGCAAATATAAAAAAATAAAAAAATTCTAAATTTAAAAAAAATATAAAAACCAAATATAAAAAATATAAAAATCGTGCATAATAACATAAACTTGGAAACTTATTGTTAGCTTTATAAAATAATGGTCTTTATGAAGTGTGCAAGAAATGTATAGATAAAATAAAGAATTAAGAACGGTAAATAGATAAACTGCACATTCTCATGTGGATGATAGTGACCTTTGAAAATGGTAATATTGCGTTTGAGGAGGGACACACGGTCCTCATCCGGGCGTTGTCGCGCTCCGGCGGTAATTATGCACAATTTGGAGTGTTTGGAGATGGCGTAATCGCTACTGGCTGCGATCTTGACAAAGGGGACAAATTGCAGTCCGTGCTGTAAAGTAAAACACAACACAGATCCATTTCATCCACAAAGTGCAAACACTGTGTTCTCTCCATTGTAATTCGATGCAATCAAGTGTGTCGCTACAGCTGTCATGTTACGAGTGAACGGCTGGTTCCGTGGTACACAATTTCGATCATTAAAATTTACACATTAATCTTGGCCCTGTGAAGGCTATTACAATTCTGTCCAGTTTACTTAGCATGCTCGTAATGTTGTGTTATATAATTTGCAAAAAAATTCGTTAACATTTTCAAACACACTTTTTGTGTTTCTGCATTACGGTATTACCTGCAAATCCATTAATTCTCCCTTGAGTTTCCTCTCGTCAATATCGATCAGAGCCAGTTCATTAATGTGTTGCTATTCAAAATAAAATAATTCATCCAGAAAGCGGTCTATTTTGTGATTACACGAAACGAACACCGATTAACCCCATAATCACATGAATTACGCAAAATAGTAGTATATGCATTGACGTACTCACCCGGTTGATCATGCTGTACGCCACGGCCATACCAACCTAGACAACACATGAAAACATTGTATTCAGTTCTATATAAAACATAATATTAATAGAATTGTTGTTAACTGCACAGTCCGCCCGATTACCGACAACGTAGCAGTCAGTTTACCAGTTCGAAATGTGCAAAAGTGTCGTAGAATAGTGACACCATTGTGCTTCGAACATCATTTCGATATGGCTAGTCGCCAGTCGGTTAATACTGATTACCGCGTACATAAATCAGCACCTTCCACATGAATTAAAATTCCAAAATATTCACACCCTTCGTATCAATTTTTCTTTCACTTCAATTTTTCTTATTGAAATCTGTCTACCGAAAAACTGCACACGATCAGCTACACGGAATTTTTTAAGTTTTTAGGTCGTAAAATTCTTCAAAAATCCGGCTGTTGGGTACATTGCCACGTACAACTGCAAAGGCGTTTTGAATGATAAAACTGGTACTGGTTGTTTTGGTTTCAGTTTTTAGCACTTAGTCATTTTAGCGCCCTAGCTTCGTTGTATTACATTCCCAATAAAGGTGTTAGTTATACGTGGTACAGTACCTGCCCCACGCCGACAATGGTCACTTTCGATAGCACATGGGACGGCGGTGCATGGACATCCTTGAGCAGGCGCGCCCGGACCCCGATATCATCCGGTTTGTGTGCGGCCAATCCCGCCGACGGACTGGGCAGTTTGGACATGTTGACCAATATGTATCACTGCATAACATCCAAAAATGTCGTTTTCCTGTGGCGCTAGTGGCACAATTTATCTCCTGTACAACTGGCTGATCCGTGTAGCCGACGCAATGCTATAGTTGCCGCCGTCTAATTCAGCGGGATAATCGATTCCAGGGACGCGCACCGGCACCGCACTCCTGCACGTCTTCCGGTTTTATGTTTATCCCGATTGTACAACGTGAATAGACGGGCATTTAAAGTGGGACGGCAATCGTATCGGTTTGTCGATTACGTTGTAGGCGTGTGTGGGTGATCCTTCCGCCAACCGGAAGTACCTTCGTTTTTGTATCCTTTTGTTCTGTTGTACAGCGTTTAGGTGGGACAGTATAGGTACGTTTCGTATTCCCTGCACGGAAAACTGCCAGTAAATAACTCTGAATTACTGTATATAATAACAAATTCCCGTTTAGAAAGAACGGCATTAACATCTGCTCAACTCTAGAGTCCGATATATGCAACCTTCAAGTTTTGTATGGAAAGGTTTCGATAGTACACTGCGTGCGAAATATCTCTGGATAGACTGACTAAGTTCGCTTCCGGTTGCACAGTTCCCAGCGGGATCATTTTTCATTGGTTTTACTCGTCAGCGGAAACGGGATTTAGTTTCGACCACAAATCTAAGCTTTTCAGGATACATATTGCCATTAATTAACTTGAACAAATTCATCAACCATTACGTTTTTCTCCGAGCACGCCATTCAGCTGAATAACATTATACTGACGCTCGGTGTGTTATACTAATTATACGTGTGATAAAAACCCGTCATTAACCAGGAAAATACAACTCCGAAAGCCTCACGAAATCCGCAACATGATAATCATTGTTATGCAGTGGATAATCTACACCCGGTGGGGACAGACAGTAGATGCGATGCAGGACTTCCGTGGTCAGTTTGTTCAAGACCTGCGGATCCAACTGGCGCAGAGCGCTAATATCCACAGGGGCAACACCTCTATACAGAGGTACGCCGTCGTTTAAGCTGAAAACTGACAACGACGACGAATGACCAACCAAGTTACCAACAGGCACAGAAACAAACATGGCATTTAAGCGCGCTTACCCGAAGCCGCTCGCTAGTAATTAAGAGAACAATTGCATTCTTTAGTGTATAATAATTATAGAAATTCCATCTACATAAAAACTCTTCGCTTTTAATATATCATAGAAACAATGCATTATTTTTCTTTTTCTCCTAATTACTAGCGAGCGGCTTCACCTTACCATTGGATAATTCGCCCCAATTCCAGCCACTGACGCGGACTGGCTTCGCAGTGGGCCCACACGTTGCACATCTGCTGGAGATCTTCCCGCACCTCGGGATTCACTTCCGGGCAATGGGCGTCCACCGCCATCATGAACGAACGATACACCTGATCGAATGGCTGTCGGCAATCCAACTCCACTCGGCGCAGAACAATCGGCAGTTTCTTGAACATCCCCCCGGCAGTCACCCGATCCCGGAGCGGATAACCGCACGGCATGTTAAAATACGCAATATCAAACTGCGACATGCAGGCACCACTGAGAATGTTCCGGAACGTAAAGTTGTCCAGAATGAGACACCTGGCGGCCGACACAAGACCCCCGGACGGGCTTCTTCTGCCACACAGCCCCAGATCACCACGCAGCATCCCCAGTGCGATGCGCTGTGGATTCAGCCACCAGTAGTGGTCGGTGGCGTATTCCTCCTGCCGCTTGCAATCCTTAAGAATCAGCTGGACCACGTCGGCCCGTTGTTCCTTGATAACGCGGGCCACAATATCAAACTTGCTGCGACTGAACTCCACGTGCCGGATGACTAACACTTTTGTGTTTGTCTGCACATGGTTATACAACGCACGTTCCAGGAGATTTTCCGATAGGAGCATCTTGACCAAAGAATCTTCGTCTCGGTGTCCAGATAGTATGCCACCATGATTCATCCTCAGTATTGCGTCAATCAGTGGATCGGTCAGTTTGGAGGCATCCATGTCGACATACTTAGATAAAAACACGCTGGATAGATTTCTTCTCCACGATCTGCATACCCTGAAAAAAGAGCAATTTTGATCCCATTTAAAATCTGGAGAAGACTGAAGAACCTGTATGATGGCTGTATCGATCGACAAAATCTGTGCATTCTTTGTTACGGACTAATCTCATTACAAAGAGAGCGAAGCGAGCGTTCTTATTATCAACACGGTCAGTTTTCTTACATTCGCATGGCTAGCTGGTCGTGGATATCCAAATAACTGCAGATTTCCAGTTTAACATCCACCGCGAGATAATTCATTCCACATTCGTCACTGTACACAGGATCAGTAACCACTGTGACTGAAGACATCAATCCAGTTCGTCGAACTTGAGATTCAGATGCCGAGGTACCTGCAAAACATCTGGTTAAAAGCAGTGTTTTCAATCCGAAAACGAGTATCCATTCTCACGCATGGTAATCAGGTGCTCTTTCTTGAGAGGCCGGCCGTTGAGGGGATCGGTACCGTGCTGGTCGATGAACCCTTCGATCACGCAGCGTTCGAAGACCCCACCAGAACCAGGCGAGACCACAGGGTGCTCTGGAGTTGTTCCGCTCACTGAATAAAACATACACAATAATATGTGCCATGCATCCGTGATTGCCGAAGGATCAAAAAGCGTCATGTTGTCACTTACGCGCACAACTGATAAAAAGGGGCATTTTCAACAGAGGAATCGATCAAAGACAAGAAATGAAAAACGTCAGACTATGGCGCAGTTTTTCGCTGCTTACGGTTTCAGTAAATCATTTACTGTAAAATTTTAGGTAATGGTGAAGTGCGGATCTTCGGTCATATGCTAACAAACTATCCATAAGCATGAAGATTCAACGTTAGACGATTGTTCTTCCTCTTGACGTCTTGACACATGTCACATATCTTGGCATCACTCAACTCGGTGATGATCACTGACATCTTGTGACTTCAGCTGACAGGCTCTTCAGCTGACATGCCTGAGCCTGTCGACCTGGATTACTGTGGCCCCAGAACGAATTGCGGAATTATGGTTATTTTGAATTTTCACATTTCTTAATCATCTTCTAACCTTATCCAGTATGTTGTATTAAATCGTCAACACCTTTTCACCGACAATACAAACTAAAAGCAGTTCAAAATAATAAACTCTGACAAGTAAACAACGATCGATGCAATTAATCTTGGCTGTTGTGCGTAACTTTCGTGAGCCAGTGACAGAACACCCGGAACATGGTTCAGCTCGCTACGCTCTTTCCCAGGCTAAAGCTAAAGGCGGGAGCTTATTGTTATTAAGTATTAGGAATCTTGAATATTATTAGATTCTTGAACTTTTTACTTCAGTCGACAACAGACATATGCTGATATTGCATGCACATACATATATATACTTGAAAATCCTTTCCTATCATTATGTGGACATACTGAACAACCGGAAAACATGATTTGGCTAACCGGTGGTTCCGCAAGTAATCCGCTGCACTCCACGGCTGTGTGCTATGTGTTACCTGCATTCCGGTGGACATGATGACCTTTCTAGCCCGGAAGCCGAGCACCGTGCCTTCGGCCCGGGCCACATCCGCGTCCGGTCATCTCTGACAGCTATCTTAATCCGCGAGGGCGGCGCAAGCACTTCCTTGAGCAGCCGGCAACTTCCGGTTGGATAGCGGCCAGTCCCGCCGACGGGGTACTTTGTACACGCTAGTATCACAACATAACACCAGACAACGTATCCACAGTTCTGCACCAGTACCGTTCTGTACAAGAATGGTTGAATCTCGCGCACAACTGGCTACGCAGTACAGTAGCACGGTTCATGATCAGTACCTGCCATCTTGCAGGTCAGCGGGATAATCGATCCAGAACACACCGGTCTTCCGGTTGGATCTGTATAGCAGGAATATGAAACATTGATGGACAGGTAATTAAAACGGGATCTGAAATCTGCCAAGGTAGCGTATGTGGCTGATCCTTCCGCCTACCGGAAGTACAACCGTTTTTACATGCCTTTGTTTTGTTTATCCTGTACAGCGGTTTAGCTGGGGTACAGTAGTACAATTTGAACATTTCTTGCGCGGAAAATAGTGAGTAAATTACCCCGCGCATAACATAAAAAAACGCTTAAAAGTTATAACGAGCCGCCATTTGTTAAGATGAGAAATCACGATATTCTATCGTTAATCATTGTGCTGATAGAGTACACCGCCGTCAGCAGCTATTTGCAGTTTGTTGTACTTGTATTGAACTGATTTACTTTTACTGAAGTAATTCTAACACCATAATTCAATTTGCGATACAAAATTTCCCATTTCCATTTCCAGCAGACAAAATGACAGACATTATGCTCTAATTCCTCGAATATTCTTTGTAACAATAAACAGCACATGTATGTGCGAAATGGTTACAACCACAACTTGCTCAGGCTACGCTCAATGAATGATCATCGGAATTGCGGGATACATATAAGAACAAATCAAAAACGTCGCAAGTCCTTGATCGTTGTCAGGCCGTGGATACTTTACACCATTAGGCGGAAGGCAGTAGATGCGATGCAGGAGTTCCGTGGTCAGTTTATTCAAGGCCAGCGGGTTCAGTTGGCGCAGAGCGGCAGCCTCCAGCGGGCCATCTCCATGGGTCAACGCCGCCCCTTCATTGCAGCTAAAAATCAATAAAATACGCTAGTAGTAACCCACTCCAGGTACAGTACATCTTCATAAATCCACAAAGAATGTGCAACTGTAGTCATGTAATTATTGTCATTTCACTGCAGTAGCCAAAGCCTTAGTAAAGGCACTTACAACAGAAAGTCCTGCTGACAGGCTAGTGGAAACTGTTGGATTTTATCTGAATTTTATAATGTTTTCAGTTGATTTTCGAAATGTACCATTTGACAAGATGTCCCAACACATACAACTGGCGCCCGTCCATCTGGCAGTCGGTCCACAAGCTGCACAGCTGCGCGACATCCTCCCGCACCTCGGGACTCACTTCCGGGCACTGGGCGTCCACCGCCATAATGAACGAACGGAACGCCTGATTGAACGACTGGCGGCAGTCCAGCTCCAGCCGGGGCAGAACAATCGGCAGTTTCTTGAACATACCCCCGGCCATTACCCGCTCCCGGATCGGATGATGGCAAGGTATGTTGAAGTATGCCACATCCAACTGCGTCATAAAAGCCCCACTAAACACATTCCGGAGGCTGCAGTTGACCAGAACAAGTTTCCTTAACATTGGAACGTAAGGAAGCAGCATCCCAACGGCGATTCGGCTCGGAATCGCCCACCAGCCGGGCAATGTATTACACTCCTCCTGTATCTCGCAATCCTTGTACACCAACTGGACCAGGTCAAACTTCATTTCCCGGATAATATCGCCCACCATACCAAACGATTTTGTATTTAAAAAATCCACGTTTCGAATAACCAAAACTTTGGTGGTCGGTTTTACATGAAGAACCAGCGCATAGATCAGAAGAGTTTCGGATGGCGTCGCATGACGTTCTCCAGGGGGTGGTTCACCTCGAGGTGTTCCGTCTTCGCCGAGTTGCCGTTCCACCCACCCTGTGAGTGTCTCGGGTATCTTGGAGGCATCCAGGTCGACGTATTGGGACAAAAACTCCGGGGAAAACCATTTCCATACCCTGAAAATATGGAGCATTTTATTACATTGCAGCCAAGAGAGTGACCGTGCATCTATAAATACTTCAATCGGCAAAAGGCAAAAGCCCAGAAACAATGCTGACACAATAAAATTTCCAGAAATCAAATAAAAAATTTGTCCCAATTAACACGCGATGGAATCCATAAGTTGTATACCGCGTACAATCTAGCCTTCATATTGTCAAATCAAATGTTAACTCGTCGCATCTGTATATTACCATATTATTGTCAATAATTAGTAATTATCACCAGCATGGCCAGTTTCCTTCAGCGTTTAGGAATGCTCGCTCTTTACATGATCACTTACTTCCTCATAGTCCACTGGTCGTGGACCTCCAAATAACTGCAAATCTCCAGTAAGAGCTCGGCCGGGAGAAGCTGCATTCCGCCTTCATCGCTGTAGACAAGATCAGGACCAGCATCAGCAGAAGACATCTCTGAAGAATCGGATCCAGGTGCCCTGGTACCTGTAATACATCTGGCTAAAAGCGATGCATTTCGATCAAAAAACGAATGTCTGCTCTTACTTGGCAGGGCAATCAACTGCTCTTTGTTGAGAGGCAGGCCGTTGAGAGGATCCGTCCCGTGCTCGTCAATGTACTCTTCGATGAGGCATCGCTCAAATACATCACGAGAAACGGGAGATGAAACGGGCTGTTGTGGAGTTGTTCCACTAACTGCATAAAATTACAAAATGCACCTGCTTAGGTCCTTGTATGTAAAACAGACTCAAGAACAGACAGACTCGGACCAGAATCATCAGTTCACACTTACGCGCACAAATGAACGGCATTCTCAGTTGAACTTGTGGACAAAGGAAATTGTAAACGATCTTGTTTACACTAGAAAAAAAGTCAGACTCTGGCGTAGTTTTTCGGTGCTGGGAATCTAAATTTCATATTCTGTAGTAATCTGTGTTAAATTAATCTATATCTGCAGTAAGAATCTGTACTCAGGCGAGGCTCGCGTCTTTCAGAAGAGTTCAAGAGCACGAAAAGGAAGAACGAAAAATTAGTCATGCAGTTGCGAACCAAGTCAAGAACGTGCAGGCTGTGCAGCAATCTGATTTTCTTGTCTGATCCTGTTGGCCTGCGGCGTGGCGGGGGTGGCCGTAAAGGGTCCCATGTGTGATAAATTGATGATCAATCTTGGGAACTGTCCGAACTGAGGTTCAACAACTTCTAAACCTACTCAACAGACTGTCTTTTTATGAACACTCCAAACATTCCTACAGAATACACAACTATGAATGAATCAAAATATTAAACATAAATAAGTGAATAATACTATCTGGGCATTTTGTATCCTGGCGAACATGGCTCAGCTCGGTACCCTCTTCCACAAAAGATAAAGGCGGGTTCTGTTACTTTATCTGACCACTCTGCACACGAAATATGTGGCAAATCACGCTGATAAACATTCAAAAAACGAAGATAATATGAAGGCAGAATAAAACCTAATTTACAATTAAAACAGGAAATGTAACTAGGAAATACGCTCGTGGACAATCGACCAAACAACACCATATCAAGCCATTTATTTCTGAACAAATACAGTTCTGAAATGCAGTGCATTTTTCCGAAAATAAAGGTTAGCAATTCCAGACTGACAATGGTCACGTCAAAGTTTGGACAGAAGTGGCCGACTGAAATATCGCATTTTATCGTGCGTGACTGACCATTCCGCCCACCGGAAGTACCATCGTTTTTACAAGGCTTTGTTCTGTTTACTATTTGTACAGCGGTTACATTTGAACATTTCTTGCAGGGAGAATTGTGAGTAAATTACCCTGCATTACAGTGTAATGATTACACTACACAACACCGCTTAAAAGTTAAAACAACCCGGTTTATCATTTGTTAGGGAAACTCTATGCTTAATCGTCGTATGCTGTCAGTGTTCACCGCCGCCTGCAGACTTCACAGCAGCCATTTGTAGTTCGCTTTATTAAACTGATTCATTTTTATTGAACGAATTTTTAACACAATACTTCACTCTGCGATACAGAACTTCCCATTTCCACTTTCATCAGACATTAGGTTTTTTTCCTTGAATATCCTTTGCAACAGCATAATTATGTAAAGTGGTTAAAACGCAGCTGGCTCAAGTTACACTCAATTAATGATCATCGGAGCTGCGGGATATATATAACAACAAATCAAAAACGTCACAAGTCCTTGATCGTTGTCCGGCCGTGGATACTTGACACCATTAGGCGGAAGACAGTAGATGCGATGCAGGAGTTCCGTGGTCAGTTTGTTCAATGCCAGTGGGTCCAGTTGGCGCAGAGCGGCAGGTTCCAGCGGGCCATCTCCATGGGTCATCGCCGCCCCTTCATTGCAGCTACAAAAGAATAGCATACGCTCATGACCTAGTCGAAGTACAGCCAATCTATAATTGGCCACAAGCCACCGTAACATTGAAAGAAAGGGCAACGGTATGCCACAGACATGTATGCAGTATAAAGACACACATTGTAGTCATTTACCATCTGATAAGATGGCCCAGCTGAAACAACTGGAGCGCGTCCATCTGGCAGTCGGTCCACAAGCTGCACAGCTGCGCGACATCCTCCCGCACCTCGGGACTGACTTCCGGACACGCGGCGTTCACCGCCATCATGAACGAACGAAACGCCTGATTGAACGACTGGCGGCAGTCCAGCTCCAACCGGGGCAGAACAATCGGCAGTTTCTTAAACATGCCCCCGGCCATCACCCGCTCCCGGATCGGATGATGACAAGGTATATTGAAGTATGCCACATCATTCTGCGTCATAAAAGCCCCACTAAACACGTTCCGCAGGCTGCAGTTGACCAGAACCAGTTTCCTTAGCGTAGGAACGAAACGAAGCAGCATCCCAACAGCGATTCGACTCGGAATCGCCCACCACCAGGGAAGGGTATTACACTCCTCCTGTACCTCGCAATCCTTGAACACCAACTGGATCAAGTCAATCTTGATATCCCGGATGAATGTGCCCACCATACCAAAGGTTTTTGTATTTAAAAAATCCACGTTTCGAATAACCAAGACTCTGGTGGTCGGTTGTAAGTGAAGAGCCACCGCACAGATCAGAAGATTTTCGGATGGCGTCGCATGACGTTCTCCAGGGGGTGGTTCGCCCCGAGGTGTTCCGTCTTGGCCGAGTCGCCGATCCACCGACTCTGCGAGTTTCTCAGGTATCTTGGTGGCATCCAGGTCGATGTATCGGGACAAAACCTCCGGGGGCAACCATCTGCATACCCTGAAAATATAGAGCATTTTAATACATTTCAGTCAAGAGAGAGAGACCGTATATCCATAAGCTACATATTGTACAATGTAGCCTTCAATAACATTAAAATAATATTTTATTAAACAGTGAACTCGTATTCTGCATGAACGGCGAGTAATGTCAGTGGAACATGAATAAAGTTCATCCATATTTTATTGTGACTGTGATACAACGAAAGCTGACGCTAAAATAACGACTGCAGTTATTTTCTGGCCTTGTATTGTTTAGCTAAATGTTAACTCCTCGCATGCTGTTGTTCTGTTAATATCGATTATCGAGTATGACCATCATGGTCAATTTTCTTCCGCGTTTAGGAATGCTCGCTCTCTACTTGATTCACTTACTTCCTCATAGTCCACTGATCGTGGATCTCCAGATAACAGCAGATCTCCTGTATGAGCTCGGCTGGGAGAAGATGCAGTCCGCGTTCATCGCTGCAGACAAGATCAGGAATAGTACGAGTATCAGCAGAAGACACGTGTGAAAAACCGAATTCATGTGCCCTGGGACCTGGAAATACATCTGGCTAAAAACATTGTTTTTCGACGAAAAAACGGATATTTGTTCTTACTTGGCAGGGCAATCAGTTGCTCTTTGCTGAGAGGCAGGTCATTAACAGGGTCCGTCCCCTGCTCGTCGATGTACTGTTCAATCAGGCAGCGCTCGAAAGCTTCGCCAGAAACGGGAGACCTCACGGGCTGTTCTGGAGTTGTTCCGCTAACTGAAGAAAATATACGTTCAGCACAGCTTATGAGCACTTCGAAGAACAGACAGACTCGAAGGACCAGAAGCGTCAGTTCACACTTACGCGCACAAACGAACGACATTCTCAATTGTGGACAAGGGAAATTGTTACTATTTTGTATGGACTAGAAACAGAAGTCAGACTAGGGCACGATTTTTTGGCATCCAAACTGCATATTCTGTAATCGGTATCATGTAAAAATCTGTACTCAGACGAGGCTCTACTTCTAGTCGAAGATCTGAAGAGTAAGAAAACGGAAGAATGAATAATATTAGTCACGCAGCTGCGAATCAAGTCAAGACAACACGTGCAGCAATCTGATTTTCTTGTCTGATCATGTTGAGTTCCGACGTGGCGAGGCTTGTTACGTTAGGGGTGCCGTAAACTGTCGCGCTAGGGTCCCTTTGGAGAATTAATTTCGGGAACTGAGATTCAACGATTTCTAAACCTTATTTTACGACTGTCTTTTTATGAGCACTCCAACTAAAGATAACCCAAAAAAAGCAGAAAACACACGCAACAGAAACACACAACAGAAATAAGTAAGTACACGCTACCACGGTTATGGTGGCATTCTGAACCCGGCGATCATGGCTGAGCTCCATACCCTCTTCACAAAAAATAAAGGCGGGCTTATTTAATCTTTAACCTGAACTACCGGTAAACCAAACACCAAACAAACATGCACTGTTTGGTGTTGTGATAAATTTACGCTATTAAACTGGCAAAACATTAAGCTAACAAGTAGGAACAATTAAAAAACTGAAAACAATATGTGCCAAAATAATGGTTATTTACAAATTACAATTACAACAGGAAATGTATAAACTAGAAACACAATCTCTCAGGCCCTTTATTTTTTTCTGAACATCTCTGAAATGCAGTGCATATTCCTCAAAACAAAGATTAGAAATTCTAGTCAAGCATCTGAGCAAAACAATCTGAGCATCCGCAATTCCTAAAAACAACAACTGGGTAAGTTGGTAACTTGCTATACAATCCCCGACAAGCAAAACCCCTCATTGGGCCCTCAACCGAAGCAAACCTTTGGAAAACAATTGACAAAAATCGCGAAAACCTAGCAAAATCCCAAAAGCACGCCAACCATCCAAAACTCCTACATGGAATTGAAAAATGCGGTCAAAGGTGACGAGAATCCCCCAGTGGTCCGAGGGGAACTTTTGCGAATTCGGCGCCTTACGCAATCCCACCAGGTTGAAGTGCAACGGGGCCAGGGCGCATTTCGTCTCACTGGGGCGGAAATACAGCCGGTCAAACCGACACACCACTTTCTTCCAGGATTTCCCGACTTTGCTGATGGCGTTGGTGTTACGCTGTGTGTCCCATGTGCAGGCGCATTCGGGGCGGGACCCGGTGACCGACGATGCGCTGTGGGATGCCGCCGATGGTTTTCAACTGTGGACAACATGTTTCGTTCAACAGGGATGTATTTTGTGACAATCTGCTTTATAAGACAGTGCGTTCATTTCAGCATGGGATTTTTCGGATGCTATATATATCGTTTCGCTCACCTGCAAAATCTATGGTGCTTTCCAGATGGGTGTTGATCAGCGTCAGTGGAATGCCATCAAAATGCGCCTATATAAAGGTCAAGATCGAAAACGACAGTAATGTTAACGGCTAAAATCTAAGCTGCAGAAGATAATTCAAATTAAAAGCACTAAAGCAGAAACCAACATTGGAAATTAAACCGTAAACGGCAGGTAATTAATAAAATCAGTTTAGAAAGGAAAATATTCAAGAGCGGTACAGAAGAAGTCACGCGAAATGACAAAACAGGTGAGAAGGAAGTGTAAACATACTGTACAAACCAGGTATGAAAAAAGTCCATTATAATTACGAAAAATGTTCGGCAAAAACTAGGAAACAACCCATTTATGTTGGCAAAATTTCTTGTTAGGGATTAGTCAGTTTACCTGTGTAATCAAGGGATTTCGACCCATTCGGGTACTGGGAAACGCCACAACATGAGCGGTCTCTTTGGCCAAAAGTGTCGCTAGTACTCGATAGTTCCGCCAGTGCAAATAATGTACGGAGGACTTGATTCCCGCTGAATGATATCGAGATTCATCTGCACCACCTCCTGCAACAAAAACACACATATGGACATCGGTTAGAACAGATTCCCCACAGGAACGATCGTCTTACCTGTCAAAACACCACGTCAGGCTTCTTGATGTTGATTTCGTTAATCACTCCACGAGCGGTGGGACTCTCATCATCCAATCTCACACAACTGGAAACAACCCACCATAAAAAAGTAGTACATTACCTGGCCGACACAGACAATGGTCACGTTGAAGTTTGGACAGAAATGACCGATTGAAAGGTGCAAATGTAGCGTGTGTGACTGATCCTGCCGGAAGTACCATCGTTTTTACATGCCTTTGTTCTGTTGACTATCCTGTACAGCGGTTTTGCTGGGGCAGTACAATTTCAACATCTCTTGCACGGAGAATTGTAAGTAAATTACCTTAAAATTTAAACGAACCGCTTTACCATTTGTTAGTATCAGAAATCCCTGATATTCTATGGTTAATCGTCGTATGCTGACAGAGTCCAGCCTCGTCTGCAGAATTCATAGCAGCCATTTACAGTTCGCTTTATTAAAATGATTTATTTCAAGGAAACTATTTTTTAACAGTGTTACACAATACTTGCACTCCGCGATACAAAATTTCCCCTTTGCATTTTCTTCAGACATTACGTTGTAATTCCTCGAATACCCTTTGTAACAGCGTATACGAGAAGTGGTTAAAACGCAAACTGCTCAGGCTACCTAGTTCAATGAATGATCATCGGAGTTGCGGGATACATGTAAGAACAAATCAAAAAAGTCCCAAATCCATAGTCGTTGTCCGGCCGTGGATAGGTCACACCATTAGGGGGAAGACAGTAGATGCGATGCAGGAGCTCCATGGTCAGTTTGTTCAAGGCCAGCGGGTCCAGTTGGCGCAGAGCGGCAGCCTCCAGCGGGAGAGCTCCATGGGTCATCGGCACCCCTTGGTTACAACTAAAAAAGAGAAGAATACGCTCATGACCACTCCAAGTACAGACTTTACAGTCAATCTTTAACTGGGCACCCAAACAATGAAAGGGCAGTGGCATGCCACAGACGTGTATATCTGCAGTATAAAGACACACATTAATGTACAGTAGTTATTTACCATTTGATAAGATGGCCCAGCTCCCACAACTGGCGCTCGTCGATCTGGCAGTCGTTCCACAATCTGCACAGCTTCGCGACATCCTCCCGCACCTCGGGACTGACTTCCGGACACTGGGCGTCCATCGCCATCATGAACGAATAAAACGCTTGATTGAACGACTGACGGCAGTCCAACTCCAATCGAGGCAGAACAATCGACAGTTTTTTGAACATGCCCCCGGCCATTAGCCGCTCCTGGATGGGATGGAGGCAAGGTATGTTGAAGTATGCCACATCATTCTGCGTCATAAAAGCCCCACTAAACACGTTCCGGAGGCTGCAGTTGACCAGAACCAGTTTCCTTAGCAGAGGCACGTAAGGAAGCAGCATCCCAACCGCGAGTCGGCTGGGAATCGTCCACCAGTAGTGAATGTTGATGCACTCCTCCTGTCGCTCGCAATCTTTGAACACCAACTGGATCAAGTCGATCTTTCGTTCCTTGATAAGTAGGCCCACCATACCAAACGTTTTTGTATTTAAATAATCCACGTTTCGAATAACCAAGACTTTGGTGGTCGGTTGGACGTGCAGAAGCAGCGCACACCACAGAAGATTTTCGGCTGGCGTCGCGGCACGTTCTCCCGGTGGTGGTACACCCGGGGGTATTCCGGCTTGGCGGAGTTGTCGTTCCATCGATTCTGCGAGTGCCTCGGGTATCTTGGAGGCATCCAGGTCGATGTATTGGTACAAAAACTCCGGGGACATCCATGTGCACACTCTGAAAATATGGAGCATTTTCATACATTTCCGACAACCGACCATATATTTATAAGTGGCTACTCCTCGCGTGCTATAATCGTACTATATTATGGCCAGTTTTCTTCAGCGTTTAAGATCGCTCGCTCTTTACTTTATCACTTACTTCTTCATAGTCCACTGGTCGTGGACCTCCAAATAACTGCAAATCTCCTGTATGAGCTCGGCTGGGAGAAGCTGCATTCCGCGTTCATCGGTGTAAACAACATCAGGACCATCATCAACAGAAGACAGGTGTAAAGAACCGGATTTAGGTGCCGTGGTACCTGTAAAACATCTGACTAAAAGCAATGTTTTTCGACCAAAAAAAGAATGTCTGCTCTTACTTGGCACGGCAATCAGTTGCTCCTTGTTGAGAGGCAGGCCGTTCAAGGGATCCGTCCCGTGCTCGTCGATGTACTGTTCGATCAGGCATCGCTCGAAAACCTCACGAGAAACGGGAGATGCCACGGGCTGTTTTGGAGATGTTCCGCTAACTATATAAAATACACCTTTAGCATGGCTTATGAGTTTTTCACTGTAAACAGACTCACAAACTTAATTCACTCGAAGGACCAGAAGCGTCATTTCACACTTACGCGCACAAATGAACGGCATTCTCAATTGTGGACGCAGTCGCAAAGGAAACTCAAAACTGTAAACTGTTTCAGTTATTCTGTATCAGACTACGGCACAGTTTTTCGCCGTTGGGCATCAAAATTCCATGTTCTGTAGTAATCTGCACTTATCGCCAGTAGGAATCTGTACTCAGGCGAGGCTGTAATCTTTCCGAAGAGTAGGAAAACGGAAGACTGAAAAAATTAGTCATGCAGTTGCGAACCAAGCCAAGAACGTGCAGGCTTGTGCAGCAATCTGATTTTCTTGTCTGAGCCTGTTGGCATGTGACGTGGCGAGGGTTCATAGGGTGGGGGTATGAATGATAAATAGAATTTTGGGAACTGGGATTCAACGACTTCTAAACTACTGAAGAGACTGTCTTTTTATGAACACTCCAAACGTTCCTACAGAGACTAAGTAACAGAGTACTTAACGAAAGATAAATCAAAATATTAAACAGAAAGAAGCAAATAATACCAAGGTTATCTGGTCATTTTTTAACCCGGCAAACAGTGTTCAGCTCGGTACCCTCTTTCACAAAAGATAAAAGCGGGCACAGCAGTGCATTGCCTGGTGATGTGACAAATTACGCTGATACATAAACACTCAAAAAATTAAAATATGTGGCAAAATAATACCTAATTTGCAATCAAAACAGGTAATGTAACTATAAAACACAATCGTGGATAATCGCAAGATAAGAGCAAGATATCAAGCAATTTATTTCTGAGCAAACACCTTAAATTTTCTAAAATGCAGTGCATTTTCCCCAAAATAAAGGTTAGAAATTCCAGTCAAGCATCTGAGCAAAACTCAAGCATTCACAATTCCTAAAAATCTTGTTAAATTGCTACACAATCCTCGACAAGCAAGACTCCTCAACCGAAGCAAACCTTTGGAAAACACACGAAAATTCTTCACAAAAATCCCGAAAAACTGCAATAAAATCCCAAAAACACCCCCATCCATCCAAAAATCCTACATGGAGTTGAAGAGACGGTCAAACGTGACGAGAATCCCCCAGTGGTCCGAGGGGAACTTTTGCGAGTTGGGCGCCTTACGCAATCCCACCAGGTTGAAGTGCAGCGGGGCCAGGGCGCATTTCGTCTCACTGGGGCGGAAATACAGCCGGTCAAACCGACACACCACCTTCTTCCATGATTTCCCCACTTTGCTGATGGCGTTGGTGTTGCGCTGCGTGTCCCAGGTGCAGGCGCACTCGGGACGGGACCCGGTGACCGTGTACAGGTCGACGATGCGCTGTGGGATGCCGCCGATGGCTTTCAGCTGTTGGGCAAAAGATTTGGTTTATTTAAATGCATTTTTTTCATACGTTGTGCTCTGACGATAGACGGCAAATTTTGTTTTTATACTTCCGCTTTCATTCTACCATAGGTCTCTTTTTATACTCAAATAGACTGCTATTATCGAATATATTTAAAATATATTTGATTAAATTAAATAAAACATCTTTACGTATATGAAGTTTTTACACATCGTTTAATTACTTTTTCAAATAGTACTATCTGAAAAATATTTAAATTAAATTAGACGAAACATCTTTACGTTTGTTTCTTCGTTACAATTTGTATCTCGCATTCAAATATCATTTTTTACATTTACGCCTCTCGCTTTTCAAATCCACCAGAAAATTTACTTTTTTTAATTACTTTAATTTGTTGATTTATACGATTACTTTTTTGCTGCTGATTTTCATGGTTATATCATGTACACTGACATTCTGAGTCATTGTGCGATTCGGAAGCGTACAAAAAACGTCGAATAAACGGTAGAACTGCCTTCTTACCTCGTTGTCACGCAGATTGAGATCGCCGCCAAAGATGACCGTCCGTTCGGCGCTGGCGTCGCGCATTTGAATGAACCCCTCCGCCAGCTGATTCTTCCGTTCATCCGCAAAATCCTTAGTACTTTCCAGATGGGAGTTGATCAGCGTCAACGGAATGCCATCAAAACGGGCCTAAACAAAAAAGAGTGAAGAAAAACAACAATTCTACCGTCAATTACGATTTCGGTACTATTCAGCCTAAAATCTGAGGTGTTGAAGAAAACTCAGATTAGCAGCAGAAACAAACACTTGAAATCCCACCATAAAAATGAACATAATTTAAGAAAATCAACTCAAACCATTCACAAATAAGACAACCAAGAGAAAGGGAAAATAACAAAGATAATCGATTTTTATCGACAAAATGCTAGTCAGAAGTTTACCTGTGTAATCAAGAGATTCCGACCCATTCGAGTATTGGGAAACGCCACAACATCATCACTTTCAAACTGCATAGTCTCTTTGGACAAAAGTGTCGCTGTGAAGTACTCGACCGATCCGGCAGTGCGAATTGTGTATGAAGGACTCAGTTCCTGCTGAATGATATCGAGATTCATCTGCACCACCTCCTGCCACAAAAACACACATATGGATATCGGTTAGAAATGATTCCACACCGGAACGACTGTGTTACCTGCAAAAACACCACGTCAGGCTTCTTGAGATTGATTTCATTGATCACTCCATGAGTGCGGGCTGTGAGACTCTCGTCATCCAATCCTATAAAAATGGAAACAGTTAAATCAGAAAAAAATACAAAAACTGAGAAAATCAAATCATGACACGCAAAATACTGGCAGCAGGTAAAATACATACAGATAATATGAAACAGATAAGACGAATAGTAAATGGCAAAGCATGCCAAAAATCACGATACAATGAAAAAAAGGAAATAATAATAAACTACTGTTGAAATGCCAACATACAACAAACCTCAAAAACCACAAATGATCCGACATCAACCAAAAAAAACCTAGTATAAAATTCAAAAAAACAGTCTGTAAAAGTTTTACAGTAAAACTATCAAAAATTATGAAGTAAAAATCATAAACTGCCATAACGGCCCATAAAAATTAATTAGAAATACAAAATACATAAAACGCCAAATGAACGACAAACAATAAGCCTAAACTTACTGAATTATTTCGTAAAAAAAATCAAAAAACCAGGACAACAATTGCTGTGACGAGCATTGCACAAGCAAAGCGCAAAAACACTGCAAGAAACCATCAAAAACGGTCACCATACCGTCAACATTCCAGGACACGATCCGAAACACATCGGGACGCTGACCATCACCCCCAGCATCCACAACACCCGTCTGTTCCGTCTTCTGGATCGTTACAACAGCGGAAGTGGACGGTGTGTCCGCATCGAGATCAATCAGCGGGATCTCCGCTCCAGGGGTCCGCAGACGTTTCCGTGGGGGCCCAGACGCCGCGGACGAGCCCCTGAACAACAGTCCGACTGCAAAAGCTGCATTCGCACAAGAAACAGTGAATTCCATACTCTGCGTCTCCAGAAACGGCAGCCGCAGTCCCCGTGGGTTCCTGACTGCTGAAGAACTCGTTAAGACTCGCCTGCAAGGGAAAGGCATGCGGAATACTTTGTACTTGATTCTCCTGATGAAAGCACTGTTTCTTGATCGTTTTCGAGACTAACCTCAAGGTTCCACCCATTTTTGCGTAGAATGTCATCGGCGATGGCGAATGTGCTGTTGGTTATTTGGCAAAATTCCACGCAGAGTTCGGCACTGGATTTCTTACGATCATCCATTTGGCATCAGGATAGTCAATGGAACCGCACGGAGCTCGTACAGGTAGATCCTTTGCGAGATTCGCTGATTGGGGAAGGATTCACGAGAGCGAAAAGTGAAAACACTGAAAACTGAAAAGTCGTGTTTTGAACGAGTCACAACTAAAACTTTTGCAAGTGAGTTCAAGTGGATGGCGAAGCTACCATACCCTGTGAACGAGAAATCGAAATTGTACGTCCGAGAATAAAAATTAATGATTAATACTAGTATACTAATAGTATCACAGATCAAAACAAGTCTACCAAAATTATTGCGAAAAATATTCACATGCAGGCAAGGCAAGCGGAGTCGCGGACATGTCTGCTTTCGTTTTGTTAAGGCGGAGCGTGCGCAGGAAGTTACCACGGGGCGTAATGGAAACTAGTACTTCGGCGCGTGACACGCCTGCCTGTTCGCTTATTTTTGATGTTTCCTGATTCTCGAAGTTTTTAATTTTTACTGCTGTTTTAACTTGCGTTTCTTTGTTGTTCCAGTTTAAAAATGCTTCTTCAAGATCATATATGAATCTGGATTTTAGCATGGTTTATTAGTACCATGCCGCTTATGGTTCTTCGGCGTTTGATACAGTCTGGTTCCAGTCTGGTACGTTCTCCAAGTTCTACTCAGAATCTACTACCTCGAAGTACTTCCGGAGTGTATGATAAAATCATATCATCATACAGTCATCGTCATGACATTGTATCATCATCATCATTTTATCATACACTCCGGTACTTCTTAGTTTCTGCCTTTACTAAATCAGCTTCACTGTCGTTTGATCATTTCTATCCGAAACAAATTCGCAAGTGATTTTGTGGGTTTTTTTGGTAGTTGGGAAAATGCAGAAAAGCACGTTAGTGAAACACATTTCGATACGTTTTTGAATTTCTTCCATCGTTTAAAAATAAAAGTATTTTTCACTCAATTTGACTCGAAGTTCTTAGAAGTCTGGTCCCTTCCGCACTCTTTCATGTAGCCGCGGGTTAGGTATTTATTCTGTTTTCCGGTGTGCGAAGATGAGGCAAGGAGCATGCTTTGTACACCAACGAAGAAACTCGCGCCTGGGACGGATTCCGTGCATCAGCTTCTGATTTCACCAGAAACCTCCATGATCCGCGCTCCACTTCCCGCACTTGGAAACGGTTAGTTTTATCATCATGCCCTTGCGAATTTACACTGAATTTTTTGTATGATTATTCCATCGTGTAAGTAGTCTTTTTCTACTTGGATTTTCCTTTCGTTAAGAACTGATGTGAAAATTAAAACATTCCACTGATGGTTATTCTTCCCCCGCGGCTACCGTGAGATGTGCAGCACAGCTGCGTATCTGAATTTTATGAAATTCAGTCATCTATTTTATAAAATAATAAAATAAAAAAGATTTAGTTTTCAAAAAAATAACTTATTTTTATAGAATTCAGCTATTATTTTTATTGTATTAATTAATAATCAAATTTTAGTAATTTAAATAATTTAACTGTTAGGCTATAATTTAAATTAAATTATAGCCTAACAGTTTCGCTGTGTCTCAACTGGATGAGCATGATCAGTTCTGCTAGTTCAGAATCGCATGATGAGGTTGCTATGCTGCTTGTGCAGGCGAATTTCCTTCCGCTAGAGAAAGCCCACAACAAGATGCAATAATATTATTTCATACCACGTACTGTAGTACTGTGGCATTAGGCGCCATAATATAAAATAGTAAACAACATGAAAATGCACAACTTTAGCACATTCTGTACTGCTGAATTTATTTTGTACTATTTTTTAATCACCCTTATTTAAAACGAAATCAAGATTAATCGGTGGAATTTCGAATTGAATTTATTCGGAATTATTTGGATAATATATTTCTGGATTTATTTGGATAATATATTTCTGGAATTATTTGAATAATATATTTCGGGACTTATCTGGCTCCGTTGTTCCATCCAGGTGTCCCATGCCCGCCCCCTGACCATGTCGACCCCCACCCCCTCTTCCCCCACCACCATCCACCCGCCCTCCGAGTTCCCCTGGAACCAGGTGCAGCAGGTACCCTACCAGGCGGCCAACACGGGGCAGACCGTCCAGGCGTGTCATGCCATGATCTACGCCCGCACCGACGCCCGCTTCGTTAACCAGCTCCCCTTCCGCGCCTGGGTCATGATGCAGATGCGGTTTGATGGGAAGCTGGGGTTCCCCGGGGGGATTGTCTCGGATCTGGCCGTACCCGATGCCACGCTGGAGGAGGGCCTGAATCGGGAGTTGGTCGAGGAGATTCGGCTGGATTGTGGGCGGTTTGCGTTTAGGAGGGAGCATTATGTCGTGTCGCATTTCTGTCCCAGGGTTAATTTGATACTCAACTTGTACGCACAGGTTCGTCCAGAAATGGTTGGCTGGGTTATTTTGTAGGATTTATCGGTTCTTTTTAATTAAATTAATTTACTAGTTTGGAAATTTTTTAGCCAGTTTCAGTTTAACGTTATCCTTGTCTTGTATTCGTTATTGAACGCGCCAAAAAATGTATGAAAGATTTGTTACGTCTACGTTTGTTTGACTGATTTTATTTGGTACCCGATCAATCAATTTTGAATGATTTCTTTTTGTATGATATTCATACAGCGTCACAAATTTATTATATTCAGACCAGTTGGTTTGCTCGTTCGCAAATTAGTAGGAAAAAAATAGATAGTAAAACAAATACATCAGAAATTATTTGAAAACTGCAAGAAAATACAAAAAAAAATAATACAAATTGTAAATACTAATCGCAAATTAGTTGGAAAAAAACAGATAATTAAAAAAATAATCAGAAAATTTTACGAAGAATATGCAAGAAAATACAAAGAAAAGTAATACAAATTGTAAATACTAATGGCAGAGTAGTTGAACACAACAGATAACCAAACAAATAGTAAATAAATTTTATTAAAAATATTCAGGAAAATATAAAGAAAAATAATACCAATTGTAAATACTAATCGCGTATTAGTTGGAAAAAAACAGATAATCAAACAAATAATTAGGAAATTTTATGAGGAATACGCAAGAAAATACAAAGAAGAAGAATGCAACTTGTTGTATGAGAATCTACGTAGTCTGCTATTATTGTTAGGAAGTGACGGAATCCGAGTTTCGTGAGATTGAATCCCGCGCCCTAACCGCCGAGGAGTACGGGCACGAGTGCCTGGGGGTCCTGCGC
>JAQGAU010000018.1:0-60287 GCA_034698045.1 Paramacrobiotus richtersi
AGGGGGTGTACATATACTGGCCGGTTTGTTGGTCGTAGACGGAAGGCGCTTGGGATGGATCCATCGTATTCTATAGAGGAACGTATAAACTATAACGCTCAACTTGGAACATGTCATCTACGACCGGACCATCAACCTGCCCATTACAAACACCGTACCTGTGCAGGAAAGTACTGGGGCGGAGGAAACCCCTGTTGCGCCGCATACGCCATACCCGGGTACACCATGGGCTGCGCATTCCCGTACCCTTGTGGTCCATACAGGGGATAGTACGGTGCCTGTCCCATGTACACATTGGGGTCCATACTGCCCATCTCGGCGCCACCGTAGCCCACCAGCCCGGGATTCTGGTACACGTACGGGTTCTGGTACATGCCCATTGGCTGGACCATAATGGGCCGGCCTACAATAGCAAAGCCACGGTCAGCGACTGCGTAACAACCCACGCTATACGTGTACTGTACGCCCATGACGTCGCAAAAATTAACCAAATCGTTCACAAAACCTGAACAACCAAACCGTACAGCAACTGGCATGAATTAAATTATAAAAAATACAATTTTTATCATACAGAAATTAAAAATTTAGAAATAGTAAATCCAGAAATCGATAGGGAAACAAATGTAAATACTACTAAAAAATGACGATCTTGAAATGAAACAAAAAACATAATTTTTATGAATTTATTTGTAATGTTCAAAAACTAAAAATGTACTATACAAATAAAACATTTAGGAATAATTACATCCAGAAAGCCATAGGGAAACAAATGTAAATACTAAAGAAATGACGATTTTAACATGTAAAAAAATAATCTTTTTGAATTTATTTAAAATTTCACAATAATTAAAAATGTAATGTTTAACAAATAAAATATTTAGAAATTGTTGATCCAGAAATCGATACGAAAACACATGTAAATACTAAAAAAATGACCATTTTAAAATGTAAAAAAATACACCGAATAAACGCCATGATTTGTATCACATCTGACAGCCACAGGGAAATGCGTAATGTAACTGTTGACGTACCGGCAAACTGGCCGTATGCCAGACGTTGCTGCTGCTGTTGCTGCTCATCAAAGGCCGCTTCACTGCTGGTCTCGCTAATGGCACTGTGGGAGCGCCGGTAGGCCACGTGGTTACCACCCGATTCCTCCGGATGCGACGGATCCAGGCCGTAGGGTCTGGCCACGTTTTCCTATACAGTTTGAAAGGGTAAACTTCACTCATCCATTCTGCCCAGTCAATCACGACACGAAGAAAGTTTCCCATCATTTTTTTCTATGACACAACGAACATCAACGTCTTCTCATTTTTTTCCACTTGATCAAGAACTTCACAAGAAGAGCACTTATTCGTCGCCATTTCACTGTCAGCGGCATAACAGAAATAAATGATAATTAATCCCAAAAAATACCGATAACTACAAAATATTTTACAAAATACATTGTCTAATTTTACAATTTATTTAATATAATTTTACATTATATTTTACATTAGTTTTATAATATAATTTTACAAAATAGTTAATTGTATGCCGGAATTTATCCATACTACACATTTAAAAAGAAAAATAACCGGAAACTCCAAGAACTGAGAAAAACATTCTGAATTTTAATAAAGATTCTGTGAATAAAAATTTTTTAAATTTTTTTTCGCAAGCTTAACTCTATAAGGAACTACTCCTACAGTAAAAGTCAAGTAAACCAGACAAATTCCAGAATAACTGACAATTTAACTGCAGCTGGGCTGCGATTACAGTTTTAAACCAACTTTCTACATATACGAGCTGTATAATTCACTCGTATCTCATCCGAAACTGCATTGTAGACGACTCGTTAATTCACTTGACTGCCGGCAGCCTGCAGGCCATTACGGTGTGGGTAAATGCGACCACAAAATCCCCCAACAATCCAATTAAATCGGCCAGAGAAAAAAACCCATCTATTACCACTTGGTGCACCGACCGCCCTAAGCGACCGCCCTAAGCGACCGCCATCTCACGCGACCGCTACTGCCGATCCCGATCAATACTTGTCCATGACCTTGTATTTAACCTCGTACTAACAACTTCCACTGGGATGACGAAAATGAACTGTGTTTAAAATCCTTAAATAAGCCACAAACTATCACTCCAAAAAACATGGTAATACTGAAATTGTATTGTTTTCCGAATTTTCTGTTAAACCTGATCATGAACAGTTCATTAAATTCAACAGATTTTCAAGATTCATTAGCTGTATCCGCTAAACTTCCAGTACAACCTTAAACAATTTCTAAATAAATTATTTTTAAAACAATTTCTAAATAAATTATTTTATTCATAAAATAACAGTGCATAAAGAAATGGTAATCGGATAATATCCATCAGTTCCCTGTATCCGATAATAAGCTCGTGAAACGCAATCAAAAATTTTCTTCAAACAAGACGTATTTCATTTCAATGATTTCATCCCACAAAAAAATTAATTACAAATCAATACACGTATGTAGAATTAGGTAATTCACTGTATTTATCACAAATATTCCTCCGTTATCAAGCTCGTGAAATGTACACGCAATGCCAAAACTATTCTCAAAAAAACACTATTTCAGAGTTTTTGATATATCATTTCACAAAAAATTCACCACAAATCAATACCATTCGATGGGATTATGATTCATTGTATTTATAACAATTATTCCTCAGTTAACAAGCTCGTGAAATGTAAACGGAACGCCAAAAATTTCCTTTAAAAAACACGTTATTTCTGAATTTTTAGAGTTCATTCCACCCAAAATTAACCACAAATCAATACCGTTCTATGGGATTATGGAATTTACTGCATTAAAACAAATCCAACCCAAATTCCGCCCTAACAAAACTCTTGGGAACCCGACCCAGCCGGCAAATCAATACCCTCCCGATAATCGTACCAAACGACCCCAACGCCCTTGAACCCAACGGTATCAGGCGACCGGAAGCCAAGAGCAACAGTAATATACTCAGCGCACATGCCAGCTCGCACATGTCAAGAAAGAAGCAGCTCCGATCGATGGAAATGTTACCCGATGCCGGAGAAGGGGAGCGGCCGTACAAACAGCTGATTTTTCATCCTTTACGACCCTCTCTCTCTCTCTCTCCGTAAAGTTCAAAATGACTAGGATTTGGATCGGGAGAAACATGCGTTTAATGGGCAAGATGGGTGTTTTTTAATTGCCACATCGTAAAAACACGCGTCGCCCGGCTGGCATTTTAATGGATGGGGAAATGTCAGATTTCTACCAGTACTGGTTATCTAACGTGCCCCTTCAACGACTCAACAATTCACTCAAAAATTACCAAAATAAGCAGAAACTTCTGATTAGAGGTCTACATAATTAAGCTTTAAAAAGACGCAACGAAACATTAGTTGGAAATATTGAGAAACAGAACGAAGAGATGCAGAGCAATAAATAAATAATAAACAAATAAAAATATGGCAATAAAAATAGAATTACTAAATAAATTATAATCATTAAATTAAAATTATAAACGGAAAAAAGCAATGCCCTACGATAAATGATTTTACAATTATAAAGTTGTTATAATATTAAAAATAAATTAATTCAAAATATTAAGTAACAACAAAAATAAAGCGAAGTGATATCAAAACAGTAACATTTAAATCAAACTTCAGATCACGGCTCCCAAAATCCAATATCAATCAAAACCACTGCACCAAGTCTCTCGACTGCATTATTCTCAAAATGCCCTTCGACAAATTGAATAAGTTTAACGGGCACCATGTTCCTTACCGTCCCATGATCACTCCCAAAGATCCGCTCGCGCACTTGCTCATAATGGGCCTGGCGTTCTTCCAGGGATTTGGCCGGGCGCATGGGATGCAGGGGGAGCGGGGCATGGCTCTCCGGTAGGGAATTATTCTTGGGCCGTTTCAGCAACGCTTTACCCGGCTCATCAGGCACTTTATCGGCCATATCACGGAACAACTGATCCGGCCTATTCATTATAATAACTTTACATCGTTGTATTCGTATCTTATCAACAATATATCTTGATGAAATAATAACTGTAATTCAGTATAATTTTCCGACAAAAAAAGAAACGTAACCACAGAATAACAATTAAATCATCTTCGCAATTCTCTACTGCCAAAGAATTCTAGAATAAAAAAACTGAAATTAACTTGGACAAAGTGTAATTCACATTTAACATCCACTAATCAGAATTAAAATAAATCTAAAAAATTCCAAATTCAGAGCCTACCTAGTTAGCCACCACTGTGAAACGGATACAAATATAAATCACAAAAATTTAATCAAAATTTATTATATGAAAAAAATATACAAGATATTAAATAAAAAAATCTGCAATTATATACGAAAAAACACAGAACAATAACGAACAGTCCGATAAATAAACTCCATTATCCACCTACTTTTTACGGTGAAACGAGTACAAATATAAATCACAAAAATCTGACCAACAATTAATTTAAGAAAAAAACATATAAAACAAAAAAATATGTAAATATATAAGAAAAAACAGAACAATAACGAGCAGCACTATCCACCTACTTTTTACTCTCCTCCGTAACCTTCAGGGAAATCTTGGCCATCCCATTGACCGTATTCAGATTATGCTCCACACCCCACACATCCGCCAGCCGATGCAGCAGCATCCGGTAGTACGAGTTCAATCCGCCCACCTGGTGCGCCTGCTCCTCCTTGACAGCCACCAGCTCCTCCAATAATTTCTCGTTCTGCAGGAGGAACTGCCGATCCTTGTGATTCGTATGCCAGGTGTGCAGCAGAAATTCCGCCGTCGTGGCAAACTCCTCCTGATTCCGTTCGCCGCTCCCGTAAGATTCATCTACACCAACCGGAAGTTGCGTACAAATGATAAGAGAAAGTGGGAGAATGTTTTCACCCCACCTTGCAAAGATCCTTGAAGGGATAATGTTCCCATGTGGCGACTTAATGTATCCGCATCACAGATTGATGATGATTCTTCTGCAAGTAAAACAGCACAAATTTACGTAGAAATATATGCGGTTTCAATTCAGAAAGTTTCTCCAAATTGTGCTGATTATTGTATAAATTATTTCAAGTACAATTACCAAACAAAGAATTGCATTTTTAATGATAATAAACAATTACAATTTTTTACATAGATCAATTTTCCCTGATTTATTCTGCAGATTAATAAAAGAGTCACACATTTACGTATGTTTCAATGATAAAACTGTCCTCAAATTGTGCTAATTTTTCTGCGAATTATTTCACATGAAAATGATTAAATTACCAAACTAACTAGAAACTACATAAAATAATTTTACATTAAAATAATTGTGTATGAAAAACGATTCAAATTCATCTTTTTTTGCAAACGTGAATTTCCGCTTAATTTTCACTGAATTAATTTGACTTTTCACATGAGTTATTTGTTATTTACTAAAAAAAAAGATAAATAATTTCTATAAATTTCAGAACTTCCATTTTACTTGGGTATTCTGTTGTAATCATCCCACTTACCGGTGGACATGCTGGAGAACGCCAACGAGCCCAAATGCCGCGGAGTGGCCAGTTCGCTGCGTGGCTTACGGAAATCACCCGTTTCCGTCACGTGCACATGGGCCAGGGGAACGGATGATTTTCTGGCGTGCCCATCACCGTCCGCTGCCATGCCGACCTTCTCACCGCCTGACGGTGCACTCTGCCCAAATTAAACCAAAAACGCGCCGTTTAATCATACAATATTCAGTTTATTCACACGACATCCGCACTTGATCAGCGGCCCCATTCAACACCGGTCTCCCGGTGGCCATAACACGCAGCGCGACGCCGAGGTTATGCGACCAATTTACCCCAAATCAGTGCCGCCAGCACGAGGCTATTAACGGTAATGACAGGCCGTTTGAAAATTGGATAAAAATAACACAGAAGAAAAAAATCCCAAAATAAAATCCTCAAAAAAATACCAGCAACACAAAAATTTCAAACACATATAAATTCGCCCAAAAAAATGTTATTAATATAAAAAACAATCGCGTAATAATTTACACAAAACTTTCCAACAGCCACAAAAACAGAGAAAAAAAATAAAAATCAGTAAAAAACCTCAGCAGTACAACAAGTCCTAAACCATAAACATTCGCTCAAAAAATTTTTAGGAAAAAAATTACCACCATGTAATAATTTTCACAATACTTTCCAACAGCCACAAAAACAATTACAAAACCTTCAAAAAATATTAGCAGTACAACAAGTCCTAAACCATAAAAATTCGTTCAAAACAATTTTTTTAAATAAAAAAACTGTGTGATAATTGAGCAACAGTTCTAATAACCAGAACAAAAAACCAACCACAAAATAACAAAAAAATTAGAAAGATTTCTACCATCTACAAATTTGAAGCGAATTGCCAACCCTTATCTTATCAGCACCCGGGTTACACTTAAATGACAGCGACAACGCTAACATGCCAAACTACCAACAACACCGCTACGATAACACACTCGGCGCCCTTACCGTCTGTTTGTGCAGGCGATCGGCCACAATCCGCGGGTTGGGCGGGCGCTCGGGCAGGGGCGAGGTGCCCTTTTTGGATTTGCGGCGGGTCTGGGGTTTGGTGGGCGGCGTCATGGCCGGCTCGGTCAGCGTCTCCTCGTCCTCATCCGACGGCACCTCCACCTCATCCTGCTTCTCCAGCTTGTTCTTGACCTGCACACGGGTGTCGGCGTACTGGGGATCGGTCATGATTGATCGCTAGAAAAAGTGTCTGGCGTCAGTCCAACTGGCATGCAGTTTCGGCATAGCAACGAACATTATCACAAGTTTTTCGATCCTGTGGAGTTTATTTTCTAATTTTTTTTTACATAAAAACCCACATTTCTATTCATGTTTCTGAGAGGAAATGCTTTTAAATAAACAGTAGAATTTATTTTCTAATTTTTTATACAGAAAAAACCCACATTTCTATTCATGTTTCTGAGAAAAAATGCTTTTAAATAAACGGTAGGATTTATTTTCTAATTTTTTATACAGAAAAAAACGCATTTCTATTCATGTTTCTGAGAGGAAATGCTTTTAAATAAACGGTAGAGTTTATTTAGTAATTTTTTTACACATAAAAACCCTCATTCCTACTTGTGTTTCTAAGAGGAAATGTGTTTAATTTTTAATAAATTCCATACAAAAATGCAGCGCCAAGTTATAAATTTTATTTACTAACTAGCGATACAGAACTGCGACCAGCAACGTTAAGTGATAAAACGTTTACGGTTCAAAAAAATTCATATTCCGTGAGACAACAAACATCACACGAAAAAAACTCGCTTTAATTTTCATTTTTTTATTACTCTGTTTTTTTAAAATTTAATTTTCATTCAAATTATTCGCTATTTAAATTAATTTTTAATTTAAATCCAACAAAAATACAGCGCATAGTAACGACAAAATATTCAACATAGATCTGGCGAAGTTATGAACGGAACTTGGCTAATATTTCCGTGACTAATTATCCTGATAGTTTCTCTTGAAACTTGACAAATGACAATCCTGCCCAAATGACTACACACAGAGCGCCGGGAAACACACAAAAAACACCGAGAGGTTAAAAATAGGGCCAATCTGCGCCACACGAGACAGGCTGTCGTCGGGTGCGGGTGGCGCATGTCAAACGCCTCAAAGAGAGAGAGAGACTCCGGGTTCTACCTTTGAATCACGCTAACCCCATGGACAACGCACTCGGGCGACTGACGCACGGGGCTGACTATTGAGCACAGAGAATCGATTACCAGCTGGATTCACATCCCAGTCTCCCCAACTGGCGTTTGTGTGTCTCTGTGTACACAAGGTTCACGGACACACGCGAGGGAGACGAGGAAAATATTTAATGGGAATACACAAAATAAACTTTTTTGCTCCAGCCAGGACAAAATGTTGGGAAAAGCTGCTGCGACTGTCTCAACTGATGGAGAATTTCCTTGAAATAAAAAGAAACTGTAATTCTAAAACCCATATCTTCAAAAAACGATGGAACATCAGTATCCACAACTTTCTGAAAAAGTCTTAAAAATATGCTCGGAAACTTTTCTAGAAAAAAAAGAGTTCGTCGTCATCTGAGCTACCGATCAAATTTCCTGATTCATCATATAAAAAATACAATAAAAAATCCGGAAAGTTAAACAAACAAGCTCGAAAAAAATCCGCAAATTTGTCGGTAAAAATGAACGGAAATTTGGCGAAAATTTATGAATAAATTGAGCAAAAATACGACAGAAGTCGTTCCCACGCACGAATAGTCGTCCAATTTGACACAAAAATCATGAATAAATTTTATAAACATATTTAATTAAGATTTCAAAAATGTCACATTTCAAAAATTTAAGAATAAATTTCCTAGACGTATTTCATAAACCATTTCATGAAATATGCGATTAAGTCCATTTCCGCATAGAAACCTAAATCGTATTATAAGCATTAAATTCGCAATATCGATCTATGTACTTTTCCGCTAAAACATTTCCAATCCGAAACCCCGATTTAATTCTCCGATAACCGTATTAATTTAACCAAGATTAACCGCCGTCTCTCTGTCCCCGGGAAAAATACAGCTAATCAGCGGGAGAGAGAAGGAAAAAACTCGTCTGGGGTCGCGTGAGCAGTAGCATTTCTCAATCAACTCAAGAAGAGAGAGGGGAATGAAAAATGTGCCGCACGTGCCGATTTCAAGTGATGCGTAATGGATATCGACAAGAGCCAGTTGATGCTCGTCAAGCGCGTAACCCACGGATCGCAGCACCCATGCGGTACAATCGGGTTTAAGATTAGATGGATTTTAAATTGGCCGTATTGTTGTATACCCGGCCTGTAGGATTTTGGATCGTTTTTACCTGATTACACGATGAATGCCACCGGCCCACGAAAGAACGAAGGGTGAATTTATATCCGCATTCACCTGCAAAGAAGCAGAAAATGCGGTTATAGAGAACACTTCCGCTACGCAGTATTTCATTCAGAAAAATCTAAAAATATTTTTACGTTGAAATGAATCTCCGGGGAAAACTTGCAACAGATTTTTTACAGCTGGAAATTACAAATGAAAAAATACCACGAAAGAGAAGAGAAATGGGAGAAGCGAAAGAAACAGCATAAAATCAATACAAATCATTGATCAAACGACTCAAGGTTGAACATTCCAAAATCCCGGGATGTGCTGAATTTTTTAAGAATTTTAACCTACATTTATAAAGTCTGCGAAATGTCACAGTTACATTTTATTGCATAACCTGATACCCATATCCAATTTTGAATCACATTCATAATTTCATTGTGGCTCTTTTAAGAAATTCCTACATTTTCCAAAATTTAAAATTATGATCCGCATTTTTGCTTTAAAAAACATTATTGAGAAATATTTAAAACTCGTCCTTTGTCAATCTGGGAAACATCACCGCAAGTCCGCAACCAACTACTGTAAATCATATTACTTATTTAATCATTTTTCATCACAACGAATGGTCAAAATTCAAAATGATCTCTCCGCTATGATCTTTTTCCCTGTTGTCCGGGATTTATCGCAGCAACCAGGAAGAACCAAATCTACTGGAAACTGAATTACCGACATTTAAAAAACTCTAAAACTATGCAGAATCCGTATCTTACCGCACAATTGACAATTACTTCAATCGGCAGCAACACCACACACTCCAAACACGGTCCTCTCCCCAAATCTCCGCAACTTCCCAGAAACCCGTACAACACGTGCACCAGCCTCCTAACCGGTAGATAATAACAGTAATACTGTCAATTCACATTATTCAACAATACTCGGGCGACATAAAGTGGAAAAGAGGCGCAGCAATGTCGCCGAAGACAAGTCAGGGTTCCCGCTAGCGACAGCTGGTTCGCTCTAGTGTTGGACCGATAACACACTGTTAAGACGCTCAGTTACCTTAGCACGGCATGGAGAAGACGGCTGGAGGGATGAGGATAAATAACCGGTGGAAAAAGGAAGCAGGATTAAATTTCCGGGTTGGAGGGCCCAAGTATCACCATCGACATTTTTCAGCTGCGCAGCCAGCATCGACTGACTGGCAGCAGCAGCCCAGCTGCTTGTGCAAGCTGCGGCACGGTGAAGCAGTGGTGGTCGGAAACACAAACTCTAAGCCGGTATGATGGCATCTCATAGGCGAATTATGGACTGAATACGGATGTGTTCGTTGTAATATATTTTTATTTATTATTTTATTTATTTATTGTTCAGTAAAGTTACAAAATCAGTCACTGCAGTTTGCTGGTTTTACTGTATTAAAGACAATCGATATGTTATGTCCCCCTCCGGCCATCGTTACTTGGGATACCAATGGGAAGTGCCGTTGCGCCATACGGCTGTTCTCTCCCTTGATTTGCCATGTGCCTTGGAGGCTTGGAGCTACGTATGCTTTTTTTCCTTCAGTCTCTACCGGTTTCTCCTCGCGTGTGTTTCTTGCACATGTGAGCACAGCTCGCGTGAGTCGGATGAGACGCACAGTTTGCAGGATTTTTTGGGCGGAATGTGTTAGGGATTTATAGACTTGGGAGTTGTGCGCCATGCGGCCGGTGCGTGCACTTTGTAAAGAACACAATATGAATTCGCCGAAATGTTTATTCAAATCTTCATGTGAGTGTGTGTGTGGCGCAGACCGCATCGCCAGAATGTTAACGCGCGCGCAGCCGGAAATGCCATTCTTGCGTTTATATTGTAACCCCGGCGTAGTCGGATTGCAAAGTGGTGCTTGTTGCCGGGATTTTATGAGTAAATTCCGTGCGCTTTACTTATCTACAGAAGTTGCATGGCCATGAATGAACCGTACTTCTGCACATAATTGACGTGATGTAACATCGATACAAATATAAATCTTTTGAGGCATCAGAGCATCTAGCTAGGTGGTATTTCATTTTTCCGTATATTTTTTCACATTTCGGCTGCTACCAGGTCTTGGCTCTGGAGTATAATTTTGTAAATATGCAATCTGCGACCGACTGCTTCTTGGAATAATAGAGGCACTGCTCTAGCGGATCGTGCACCTGCGCGATGTCGATCACGTCCGCCGGTTAACACATAAATTATGTATATTTAACAGCTTTATTGCTGTCGATCTTTAGGATGCCGTATTTACGGGCTAAAAACAAAACCCCGTGAGGAAAAAATGTATTAATAAAAAACATGATATAGAAACAATTGCAATTGTTCTCTTAATTACTAGCGAGCAGCTGCAAGCTGCATTACAGCCGCTGCCAGAATTACTGCAGTACTAGTATAACGGGCGTGGTACACATATACCTTTGTAAGTACTTATAAGGGATGCTAGGAACAGGCCAAACAGCCGATTCCCGGTTTGATTGCTTGGTATTAAGCTCTTCCCAAAACAAGTTATTTTCAGACTGTTCCTGTCGGCGGAACTCACTATTCGCCTGGTCAAATTAAAGATTTAACAAGTACGCTATGCACCCGATGCTTCATATTACTCCGTATAATACGTTTTTGCGGCAAATTTTGGTATGGTACGACTCGGCCCGTACATATAGCTAGTACATACAACATTTGGTCTAATAACTAGCACATCCTTGACTTATTAATACTGACATCCTTAACAATTACGAAAAACCCTTGAAGGTCAAACTGCTTGAGGTGACTCGAATATACAGTACTGTACATAAAAGCAATGTCTCACAGTAGCTATACAGTAGTTGCTACACCGCACAGCGCAAAAAAAGAAACATCTCCGCAGTCGTGCTTGTGGTGGGCATTTGGCTCAACCGGAAAGTGGTTTAAGTCTTCAACTGAATTTATTCCTACAAATTATCCAGTTTTTCCAAGTGCAAAAACTTGGTAAGATGGCGGTGGGCAGTGAATTCTTGTGACAATTTTCTGCCTGCGCGAATGCGTGATAGCTGGGCTTCATTGCAGGATTTATGCGGGCGCAAATGGAGTTCAACCGATCTAAGAACAGTCTCAGAGAACTTGTTTTGGGAAAGGTCTAACAAACGGTAGTAAGCACGTCGAAATCCGGAAGGCTCTGACTGGCTACGTTGGGTTGTAAGAAAAATTGTGCTCAAACCGCTGATCGCCTTCTGGCCTGTTCCTAACATCCCTTGTTAGGTAATCAACGATAACATTTACAGTGTGCAGGTCTTTTCGTGAATCGGGTCTTATAGGGGTAGGTAAGTACATCTATACCAGCGATATCCGAAGACATTTTTAGTATAGAGGGCACAAAATTAATGGCTTCGACTGCGAATTTTAGTTTGCATCTGGTGCTTGCTTTACGTATGTATATCACTTTCGGGTTCAAAACTGAATCTTCTCAGCTGTGACACTACAGCATTTGTCTTCCTGTCTGACCCTACAGCCAAGTAGTCTGGCTTGTTGTTTTATTGTGCATCAATCTGTATATCCAGCCCGTTTAGAACTGCTCCTGGGGCAGTACGGGCATTTCATTTCCTTTCATTTTCTTTCCTTTCTAACGAACGGGATCACGATCGTAGCATGAAACGCGTACTAGTACTACTGAAATGTGTGCGGCACCGCTTATACCCCGACAAAATGGAACCCACCCGTTCCTGCTTGCTAGCCAGCTCTGGCTGACGATTTGCTGCAGCAACTGATTGCCGTTATGGCACCCGGAGATCGCTAAATGGCTTGCACTGTAAATACACGTAGCCACATGTGTGCTTTTTGTAAAAGCACGAAATTGCATTTTTTTATTTCAGCCATTAAAGTGTAGAACACAAGATAAACCGCTGCAACGAGCAATACCAATTTTGAAACAGATGAGGCAAACTTTGATTGCCAACCGTTACTATTACAAAAGACGGAATTCTTCAACAAATACATCCCAGTAATCAATTAGGAAACCAATAAAAAAACAGACAGCCTATATATTCCCAACAAATCTACAAAACAAAGGAGCCGACTGGCAAATGCATCGAGCATCAGTCTATACATAATCACGCGTCAGGATAGAAGCGGAAGGAGTGCACTATGATTTCTACTTCCTTTCGGTCAGACGGTGCGACACCCACGGGATACAGACGTATGTACAGTGACAGCGTTGTCGTTCCCCGCGGTATTCAGTGTGGTGTCACGCGTCCAGCTACTCATGAGTTCCTCTGCCGTGTTATTGTGTTGGTGTCCGCGCTGGCAGCTAAACGCAACGCTGTCTCGTCTCCAGTGAAAGGAGTGAGTTAGGCGCGCCTGCCCTGGTCCCTCGCTCGTCTTACAGAAGTTGGGATTATCAGCCGACGTGAATGCTTTACAGTTCGGGGGTCGAAGTGAGAACCATACGCCGTTACAGCTCCTCTGGCCAGGTCCCCGCACTCTGGTATAGTACATACCAAAAGCGCTTCCCTTGACACTATCATTGACCAACATGAACTTAGCACGGGGCTCCAGCCGGTCTAATGTGGAACTCTTAGCGGCCGAACCGCAGAGCGTCCCGCAGTTGCACTTCAGCCCCTTTCCAAACACCATCGTGCTGGGATAGACGAAGATGCAAATGTCCATCCTCATCCAGGAAGACATTGCCCAGCGTCGTTGGCGGGATGTTACAGCCCGAGTTGTGCAGAATCTTCCATCGACGATCGCAAAAGACGATTTCGGATGAGCGAGGAGTGCACGAGAACGGAATGTCGGGTTTCTCCGCGGCATATTTGTATTGGAATATCTTGCGCAGCTCTTCATCCCACAGCAGTCCAGCCTACACACCAAGCGAGTCTCTGCTCTACCGCACTGCTAATCTAATGAGCGGCCTGATGCTTACTTACAGCTACGGGACCATTGGCCAGCTGCCCAGCGCCCATCAGTGGAAATCGGATGGCGAATAATGTCTCGCCTAGCACCAAGCGATAACTGGCAGCAGCCAGCTCAAGCCCATTGGAGCGGCAAGCATTCGTGGCCCAGCTGGAAGACAAAGATCGATCAAGAATAAGAAATGGCAGGGATCATCATAAACGCTCGATTACCGTTGTGCCGCTTGGTACACTTCCTCTTCTCTGACAATGAGCGTATCCCGGATGAACAACTCCCGCAACGTCTCCTTCTTCAATTGCAAAAACCCCTCGGACTGCAGCAGCTCAGTGCAGTGTGCGTCCACAAACTCCAGGCATCTGCTCATCAGCTTCTCCGCATCCAAAACCTTTGCCTATGACGAGCATTCTCGTGTTCTTACCGGAGCTGTTTATAATAAACTTCATGGATTTTTGTTGTTTTAAACCAACCGCTTCCAGCATAGTAAGGCAGGTGTCGTTGTCTACGTTCTTAACGGCATACTCGGCGCAAATGTCGAATAGTTTCGGAATGCCATACTTTTTTGCACAGTACATTGACGACAGGACGTTCTCCAGGTTGAGATCCACGACAAGGTCCGTATACAAATACCTGTAATTACACAGAATACAACATGAACTGACCAGTAACAAGTTGCCAGCCAGCTTACTTGAGCATGAGAGCAAAGGACTGTGGAAGAATATCCGGGACCTCGATCGGTTTCTCCATGGTTTGAAGAACCTCTCCGTAGAACATCCTGTCAAAGACATCGCTACCGCTGCCAAGTACAAGCCTGCGAAGAAACGCGAAACAACCATTTCGCATTTTGAATCGACATGACTAGTTCATATTACTAAATGAGAAGGAGACAATAATACGGTCGCTGCATGGTAGCACAGAGAGCACATACTTGTGGGCTCGGAACAGCTGTTCCTCTCCGTGCTCGCTCCCCACTGCAAACGTAATATCACTCCGTTCTCCGGTATCCAGAAGCTGCTTGTGACGATCGACGACTCGAGACGCATCTCCACGCCATCCCCAGATCGAAGCTGTATGCGGCGATAGAGACATGGCTCTAAAAAGATAATGAAAAATGTGTCCGGAAGTGCGCAGCAGTCCTGAGTGGCTGCGGGTTCGTACAGACTACAGAAACGTTGCATAGGTCCTGTAATGCTTACCCAAACCACTGCAAAAACCAAACTTCTTGCCCGACTTGTGGAAAGGAATTTTGAAAACTTTTTGAACTGGCGTAAGAAAACGAAAATAACTGGATGCAGCAGCTCAAGCCGGAAAGTGGAAAATTAATATTCTGGCAGCCGTGGCAGGGCAGGCCGCATGGCAAGCCGATACGGCCAGGCTGCCAGCTCTTGGAGCAGCTGGCTGATGCCACAGGTGAAAGGCATCACAGAAATTTGAAGTATGAGCTTTCTGTAGACACACGACAAAAACCTGCTTCGGAACACCCTTGAAAATTTTCTTAAAAGCGCGTGTAATTAAGGATGGCCGTCGTAAACTGCTGATAAGAGCGTACATCCACTTTGGCAAAGGGTTTTATAGTGTCCATCTTTTCAGTCAACGGTACTGTCACAACCTACAATTCTACCTTACAGTTCTGATCATATGCTCCGAAAAGATGCCGAATATGTTGGAGGTTTATGAACGAGTATGCTGAACAGTGCTGCATTTACGATGGTGCATATGCGCCGATAAAACGCCGACGTTCACGTAAATCTGGTATAATGACCGTACCACCCTGGCGTCTGTTACGATAAATCACATTAAATTTTGTGTGCAGAAATAGCCAAGATTCACCACATCTGTTACGGTTTCAGTAACATTATTCAAATGCTAGGTTATAACCACGCTGTCACGCATAAAGGTCTGCCAATCGTGGCGTGTTACGAATACCGATAAGGTCACCGAAAGGTCCAGTGAGACGTATCCGCAACAGTACAGATGATACAAGCAAATGCTATAGCTACATAACAGGCGCATAAAGATACCGTCGATCTGATACCGTGGTTTCTAAAGGATGCTAGTTCTATGCAGATACTCATGGAGAAAACGGTAAACACCAATAAATCTGAACTTTTCAGAAGCTCTACAGATAAATTATGACAGAGACTTATTTCATCTTCTTACTGTGCATACAGTTCAAAGCATGAACATTTGCATTTGTGAAGAAGAAGAAAAGCGCGAACAATTGCCGTGGAGAATGGAGATTCCACGGGATAGATACTAACGGCTGTGTAAAGACTATTCTTACTGCCACTCCGATTCGATTAATTCGATCACCCTTGTCACTGCAGCCTGTTTATTATGGAAATCATTTCACCGATAAATAACATAAACGATGTGGCAGTAGTGGCAACTTTCTCGTTTGTTTACTGTACATTACCATGATCGCTTTGTAAAACACAACACATCGTGACAAACCTTTTACTGTCATGTCATGCCATATCAAACTTGCACGTATTTTCCACCCTTTCAAGAAGAAAACAAATAAATCCAGCATAAAGCACAGCAATCTAGAAAAGATGGTAAAAATATGTAAAACGTGGCAGTTTTACGATGCGGCGTAAGACTTTCTTACAGTGGTAACAAATGGGCGGGTGACAGGAGCAAATCCGCCAATGAGAATACTATAATTCCTCAGTGTGCCTCTCTGAAGTACAAACTCCAAAAGGTCACTTTCCTCGATTGTCTGCGGTCCATTACGTCGTTTTGTGGCTACCTCTTTCCATGCTTCTTGCACTTTACGTCCCTGTAACACTCATAACCTGCTACTTAACAACAAAGTTAATTTTACCGCAATGGTTACAAACCTCTTCTTCCAAGGCTACACAAGAGATAAGGATGGTCAACACCATAATGCCAACGCAAATTGGATAGAGAAAAAATCCCGCCAGCTCCAGCAAAGTGTTCGGCATCAGGACGTACCATTGTCCAGCGAAGGCAACAAGTTCCAGCGTGCAGTTCAGTAGAAACAACAAAACTGCTGGTGCGAAGCAGTCATTAAGCTGATACAGAATGTCCATTAGTAACGTTTCCTTAACCATTAGATCTCGCACTCGATCTAGAAAGCTATACGAACCGTCCACATCTGGTTCCAAAAGTAAGTTCTCAATCATGGCTTTTTGCCTTGCGCAACATTTGTAATATAACATACAACAAAAACAAACAAACGCAAGTAGCGGAAACACAGCCAACCGATGAATAAGGATGATGACATTGACGACAGCTTGGAATTCTCGCCATGTCATTGTCCAGTACAAGTACGTCACCATTATTTGTGGGTCAAGATGCGTGCAAGCGTTAATAATTCCTTTGATACATCTTCCAACTATTAAACCAGTTAGAGCACAAACCAAGCCAACGAAATGCTTTTTCTGAACGTTTCCCCCGTCGACCCAGACATGGCCATTCAGCGTTTCTAACAGAATTATTAACGAAGTTGAAAAGCGGATTATTTTGGATGACATAAAGATAAAGGTCACCGTCACGCTAGCGGTAAACCAAAAGGTAAACTGCGATTCCAAGTACGCGAGCATGTTAACGATGACGAGCTGTTGTCGCGGCAGATCGCCCAGCTGCATTTCGTTGTTGATGATGGAATCGGCGATGTCGACGAGGAAAACAGCCGTCCATATTCCTGCCAACAGATATCTTGCCATATTGCCAGTGCTGACCAGTATGCATCTGACTGTTACTCCTTTTTGTGGAATCTGATAAGATACAATTTCGGAAGGTTTACCAAGGATTCCCAGGAGGAATTTGATGTAGCGGTTAAAAGGGAATTCCTTGAAAAGAAGATTCAAATTTGGCTGTTTATCACTGCGGACAAGCGATGTATCCGAATACTGACTGTAAAATTTTGTATCCATTTTTTGAAAATGTGTAATATACAGTTTTAATCTTTCGTATATGTAAGTTGCACAATTTGCGACCAACGTTACCCACGCTTTCGAAACATCAGTTTTCTGGAGTGTATTTAGAAACGGAGTGTGGTACTAAATTTAGTTCATGGTGCGTGCTATCAGCAAGATTCGATTCGTGGTCTAATCGATTGCCTGCGACTCATTGTAAGTAACTGTTCTGTGTTCCACGTCGTACGCGCACTTGCGAATTGATTCTTTTATAATCATATTCTGTCTCCTAAAGTCCTAATATCCTAACGCGTCTTTCAACTAAATGTAAGTAAACAAGTTTTTGTGAGGTACAGTGCTAGTTTCTTTTGAATCTTCTGTTTTTATGTGTCTGCATGGCAAAATCGATCTCTAATATCCTCAGCACCTGCTGCACTTTTAGCGTAGCTCGTTCCGGATAACTCGTATTTAATTCCAGAAAAACTACGCACTCTTGGTAAAGCGAACTTCTGACTGTGTGCATAGAAAGAGCGCTTGACTGCACAGTGGTACGGGAAACTGTCAACCGGAAGTCTAGGACGGTGCGGAAAGAGTTAGCTTGCATCCCTATAATGGCGCCGCAGACTGCCGCCTGTTGTAGAGTGAAAGCAACAACTCGAAAAAATCATACACGTAAGCACAGCTACGGATGGGCCCAAGAAAGACTTTTTGCTGTGCACTGGGCGTAAGCGCGTGTTGGGTCCATTGGCTTAACTCCGTTGCATCCTGTGCTGTTAATGTAATACCCAGAATACACTGTATCGTTGCATTCAGTCTCAACGTATCCCGTGCCCTTACCACACAGAGTACAGTCCCGTAAAGACTGTATAGAATTTAGAACCTAGGTGGAAGAATATCCCCTTTAACTTTTGTCGGCTACCATGAAGTAAACTAACAACTTCAAAAACCCATAACACTTTTCACCATTTGCACTACAGGTACAACACTTTTCACCATTTGCACTGTAGGTACAAAACGAAAAGACGTGGCACTCACTGTATTTTACTGGTATAGGCCACCTGTTTATGCGGTTTTATCAAATGGCATGCTTCACATGTTAGTGTGAACCCTTGCTTTTTAGAATGATATTATTCCCGCGCGGGATTAAAATGCGGTTGGGCTTCCCACCTCTGTTATAACTGGAACTGGTAATAAACTACACAGCGCACACATAGTCGCAGTAGCTTACCATTCTCATACACTGAGGTTCTCTATTTAAAATCTCTGGTCACAAAAACTAACATCCAGACGAACAGTGTCTGCTTAGAATCGAGGCAACGCTACGATCAGGCTAAACAGAATTCGCTAGATGGCAGCATAAAGCGGCCAGCAAGCTTTAATAACGTTTAGGCGGAAACATCCTTTCATATGTTAAGTTTGGCAACCAAATCACGACGCTTTGGTCATTTGTCAGTGAATGTAGCTTCGGCTTAGTGCACAGTGAATGTCGTAACCGTAAAGTGAAACTCTAAGGACATACTAATTTGCAGCTGATTATCTTTAGTTTTTATAAACCATCCACTAGAGTGTACTGTACACCCATCCAGGCTGTACAACCTTACAAATTCGAACATCATGGACGTAAGAACAGTTTACAGTAAGGTAAAGACGTAAGGTTTACAGATATCGCCGCGCCAGTCGACTGCTTTACAAGCGAATTATCGGGATCAAATTTTCACTTCCTTCATATTGGTTCCACATCCGGACAACGGACGCGTTATGCAATCAGCCCGTCTCAAAGCTGTAAAGAAACTAAAAGCAATATACCTTACTTAATGCACATTGCACAATTCCCGCTCACACATGGGACGGTGCTACCTGTGAACCGGTATCGATTTTTATGTTATGAGTGCCTCCTATGGTTAATCAATCCATACTTAATGGATTGTTCGGATTCAAACCCAGTCATCGATCTTGCAGCCTTACATCTAGACTGTTGGATTTTCATGCCACAGACTGTTCTTACAGCATGCTGAACATATGCACCAGCCGCAAAGTCAAAACAGAACTTCACAGAGTTTTTCACTGTTGAACTCGTGCATCTCGAGCAGTTGTTATGTTTATCTTTGTGTGCAAGCTCAGCGGTAACTCTAATCAATTCTAATCAGTCGCAAACTTTCAGACACGTCTACCCTAAATCTTGATCCTGTTGACACCGCAGTTTGTGACAAAGCATCAGCCCATTCCAGTTTTGTTTGTTTTGTTGATCAGTCGAGGTGTTCTTCCTTTATCGCTTTATGTCTGGTGTGGAAAAAATGAGTGTGGTATCGAGAAATCCTTCCATTTCCGTGCAGAGTCTGAGGTAATGTTGACGTATACAGTTATCCCTCTGTTCGATCTACAAAAGCTCTTGATCTGTATTGTTGTGCCGTACGTACAACGAGGTCGATTTTGGACCAAATCATGTCAAAAGGAGCAGAATTACCGATACTTTGGATTTTGCAGAATGAGCTTCCGAAATCTAGAAAAAGGCCTTTATAATCTTTAACTTTACTGCTGTTTCTTCAGAGTGGTTTCTATGTCTTCGAGCTAATTGAAATGTCGAAATTTAGGCGGTCTGGATAAACTAGCTGTATATTTTGTGTTCAGAACGGTGAAATTTGAAAACAAATGCGTTAATTGTCTTGGACGAATTAGCATTATCAAAACATATATCGGGAATATTGGTGTTCTTTTGATACTGCAAACAGTCTTAAGATCACCACACTGTAACTGTGAATTACCTTGATGAAAGACATAACAAAATAAATTATCAGGTTGGGTAATTTAACCCTTGTTTACACAGCAAAACATCGACCAGTATCGGCCACATTTGGGACGCCCGATCGACCGCCCAATCCACCACATCCCCCTACATCCGGGAAATCCATTCCAATGCGGCACGCAAAGCCGAGCGCCAGCATCTCCGCACCAGAGGATCCCTACCCGCAGCCCATTTATCATCAACATCAAAGAACCGAACCCTTCCTCGTAAGTGCAGCATTTTACTCGTAATTGGGGGATGATTGACCGTCTTCCCTGCAAATGACGGAAACATCATGCAGTCTGCATCATGGTTCTTCTGCGAAGTACGAAAAAGGTCAGCATAGCCAAATTGATGTTGGGTGATTAGGGGTACGAGTGTCGGGCTCGGTAAGTAGCGGATTTACCCCGGGAACATTTTCCAATGGGGCGAGCAGTGTGTCGCCCATGTCGATACCGACGGATGATGGACTAGATCTTGTATATCAGGGACACATTTCCGATCGTACATCGGCGAGGGGACCGGAGGTGTTTACTGTTTGTGATGTGGAAATTCAAGGTAAGCAAGTTGTTACGCAAGGAACCCTGTTTGCTAGCCATCGATAGTTAGGTTGTGTAAGAGCTATATAGAAAGTGGCACTGCGTGTGTTGACGTAAAAATCTTGTGTCAGTTTGATTACTTTCGACTTAGCTGCCGCTAATGCTTTCTCGGAATGTAGAGCATTTGCTTCCAACTAAGTTGGCTATGTTACTAGATCGGCGTTGAGGTAATGCATGTGCTCGCAATGTGCTTGAACTTTACCATCTATAATAAGAGATTCTTACAGCTTTGTTGACATTTGTACTGTTTACTTGTATTTGGATAATTGTACCCTGTTGGAGCGACCTGTTGTGTTAACATGCAGGTGTACTGATTGATGTGCTTAATAATATGGGAACAAATGCATGAATGAACGACAGTTGGCTTCGGAAATTTTGGTTATGGGTTGATTTTGCAACTGGTTGACATATTCTCTTGTAGTGAGGCCGAAAGTGAGCGACAAGAATATCCAAGCAACCGATATGGCCGCGGAGTCCTTACTATCCACTGTCCAAAAGGAAAACGAAGAAGTCATGGAAGAGAATTTCAGGCTGCGCCGTTTAGTTGACGATTTAAAGTGAGTGAGACTTCCATGCCCATGAAAGATTTTTGCTATGTAAATACGCCACTTTTAAGTTCCTACTACTGTATCACGTACGTACTGTTCAATATGATCGCGAGCGTGAGTCTTCTGCCAACGTCATCGCAGCTAACTCTGATGAATATGACTATACAGATTATTTGCATTAGTAGTATTTGGATAAAATGAAAGCTCTTGTAGAATGTGGCATGAGCGTAAAGGCTAAACTAGAATTTTCAACTTTCAGATTTCGTCTAACAGAAGTATCACACGAAAAAGAATCTCTAGAAGAAGACATGGAACTTCTCCGCAGCGTCCCCCAACACCCGCCGTCCAGACCCGATCAAACCTCCCGCGACATTCAAACCGACTCTTTCGAGCCATCTTCCCCGAGCAGCGGACGCCGCACGAGAAACATATCTTCCGTGGAATCTTCTACTCCAGCCAGTCTCATCGAAGACGAGCGAGAACCTTCAGCAGACGCGCTGCTGGACCGGCTCGTCGACGAACTGGAAACCGAGCAACTGAACAATATTTATTCAGCTACGATGAAGGATGATGTAATCGGCGAGGAAATGACAGATGAAACGGATGCCGTGCAATCGATTTTTCTGGCGCACTTGGAGCGGGATCGGGTGCTAAAAAAGGTCAAGAAACAGGAGACGAAGAATGCCCGGGCTGTGCTGCAGGCGTACTTTAGCGGGCATATGGAACGGAAAAGAGTGATGTGTGTGCTGCGTGAAGAAGAGATCTAACTCTACACAAGGACAGATATAATTTGGAGAATATTTAGTATGTACATTTGCCAAGAAATTTATACTGATTTATACTGGTTATACGTCGGTGCTGTTGTTTCAAGCTGGTAAGGCTAGTATCGTGTGTCTCCGAGCTTTACTTTTTTTTATAGCAGCTTATTCACACCAAACGGTGCTTTTCTTGCAGATGTTTATGTTTTGTGATTTTTTTATCATTTCTGCAATCTGAAATTTCGATTTATGTTTGGTATAAATTTTATGCAAGCTGTCTAGAGAATCTAGTATACCGTACTACGACAAGCGGTCATGGAAGTATTGGTAAGTTGGTAATACCACTGGGTCAGCTACTAACAGTAACTGCATCCCTGTTTACGCTTTTCTCCAGCTTTGTAATAATGATCTATTTCTCCTTCGTGAATACAGTAGTTTATCCAGGGTAGTTTTTTGTCGTTAAAAGGTAGAGTTTTGCTATGAATAACAATTTTTCGGTTTTCACAGGAAAGTAATTATCAACATGCAGTAAACACATTGGCTGGCTTGTGACTGTTTGTCAGTTTGTTCGGGTAAATGGGTTGCATTTAATCAATAGATGCAGCAACGTTGCTTATTAACAATCAGGAAAGCACATGCAGGTTAGCATATTGCAAACAGGTAAAAGCACAGTAAAGCTACTGGAAAATAGCGACCCAACTGATGGAATGGTTTACATTAGTCAGCGAATGCGCATCGAAGTGCATGGGGCATTTTGGTTTGAGGGATTTTGTTTTTCGATAAGATCTGTAATGAGTGATAGACTGGCGCATAATATACCTATACCGCAGGTACCATCCTACATTATTGCTGGTGGGCCAATGGTGGCTGGATGTACTATGCTGGAGTACCATACTTCATAAAAGGTCATACAACATCATAACACGACAACGGCTAGAGTTCCATACCAGTGACCTTTATATAATGACCATTACAATGAGACTTGTGAAATCATGACAGTTAAGACAAAGGTGGCAAATGTATTACACAAATAGCCAGCTAACACTCAAACTGATTGCTAGACTTGCGAACCAATTCCAGCGAAAGTACCTGTACGCTTGCAAAACCGTTTACCGCTTGACCGTTGCTCCGGCATAGTTTGAACGCCTTTGCGTACTACCGCATCTGCGCAAATACTATAAAATCTTAAAAAATATGAATAAAAACACTTGAGTTTGGCATACTCGTTAACGAGCAGGCTTTTCAAAAACTTCAAAAGACGAGTCTGCCACACACGGTTGTGAAAAGTTTGTCTGTAGCAAAAGTCCGTCTGTGCTACGCCATACTCGAAGCATGAACACAGCTTTCCGGTTGACTTTCTACTCTTTCCAGGTCCGGTGAAACTTCGCCGAAGGGTCACTGGACCTAGAAAGATGAGAACGCCTTCGGACGTCTTTAATCCAAGTGAACGCAGACTTCCCCGACAACGCTGCTTGAACAGCAATGTAGTGAATGCACCATTCGATTGCCGGATTCAAGTCAGTCTTTATTGATTCGAAAATCTAAGTCTGGTCCACGCCAAGGGAAATGAGCATACGCTCGCTGAATGAGCCACTCATCGCTCATGTGGTGCACTCGCACCCAGCACTCCACCGGTGCTGTCGGCGGAGGAAAAAACTGCGACGCCCCAATCTTTAGCGAAGCTTCACAGACTCGGCCTGTTGCACCAGTACCCGAGTAGCCGGAAGAAACATGCAAACGAAATACACCAAGTGGTAGTTTCTGAAGTCCGTATTTTTCGCGGAAATAGTGTCCTGTCGGTGCCGCAAGAAACACATCACCAAACTTCCAAATAAAATACTGATCCGGTCCACTAGGACAATAAACAGCTGCCCGGCACGTAATACTCAGGTCTCCGTCTTTAGCCGTGGCGTTTTCCATACGGTCAGGAAACACATCCTTGGCGCGCACTCTCGGTATGAATTCATACTGTCTGACCAAGCAGGAGCCATTCTGGTTTGTTCGGCACATCTGATGACATTTGACGGTCCCGCCAGAATCGCTGGTGACGTTATGTATGAACAAGTGTACCGAATGTGCGGTCCTTGCATGGCTGTAATAGAACCATGTTACCGTGAGGGGCGCTGTCGTATTGCAATGGATCAGTACGTTCTGATGGCTCCAAGTGATCCGGGCGAGCGCAGCAAACTTGACGCTTCCATCCGACACAACTGGGTCGCAAGAGAATTTAACTGTCGCACCCAAATCTGCGCGGACAATGTTCTGATTCGGGTACACTTCAGTGGAAGCCGGTGAGGTTGTGGTTAATACCAACATGTCTTGCTCTGTTGTGCTTTGAGTAGTTGCTGTTAGTTGTGCATCTGCAAACGAATAAATACTCGTTTCAGTGCTCCGCAAAGATCAAAGGTTTTCAGTCAGTTTTAGGATGTGTATAGTACGTAAATGCGCCCGAAAGAGAGCAGAACGTTAGTTCTGAGGCATTCTAATTTAAATAAAATCTGAGAATCGCTAGATTGTGCAAATTGCACACAGATTACAGGTTGTGCGACAAAGCATCCTGGTCTTGATCAAAAGTAACCGACACAGCAGCGTTACCACTTCTGAATCTACTATTACGGTACTTGGGAAAAGTTTGAGCTATTTTGACGTACCTGTAGTCAGAGGCATACCCTTCTGTACGACACATCCCTTTCCCACTTCTACAAGTAGAAATGCTAGAAAACAACAGTCGGAGACTTTTCGAGAGCTGCACGCGAGGCTCCACATTGTATCATGGCGCTTGTTCCAACTATGATTGGATTTCCGAAGCCTCTCTGTATGTGGCATAAACAAAACCGACGAATAGATAGATCACAATGGTATGACATTGTGATCAAGCAACATGATTTACTTCCAGCACCTAACTTCCAGAACAGCTGATTTATCACGCTCACTAGGGCACCCATAGCAACACAGGTGAGTTAGTTCGATTACGAGCGCGCAGCTCGGTCCCAACTCGCAAATCACCTGCGACCAGCACCACGGTTGAGGAACTGCGGCATAGAAATCCTCCCCAAGCAGGCAGACACGAAAATGGCGGCACTCGAGCAAAGCGCTTTCCTGCAATCCTGCTCACCAGGTTGATGACTCTCTGCTCAGTAGAGACTGGAGAGCATGCCGGAGTCTACTGGAACAGACAAGAGTTCTGATCTAAACAAATCCTTGATTATTTCTCCAACAGATATAGCAAACTAAATGGCATTTTGCTATACCTGTCGGAACAATCGTCAGTTGCTAAAAATATGTGTAAATGCTCCATAATTAACTCTGCTGCTTATATTAGATCTGATTTCCATTGCGGCATTTGGGCTTATGCACCCGTACAATTTACAAGTTAGTACGTGCGTAAATGGGCATCATCGTAACCTCTACGTAAATTTACTTCCACATAAAAGCTACTGTGCTTATGTGTACTTAATGTCTCGGGATTTCCATGCACTGCTATATAACTCTATACTTACTGTACGGTTTTCTAAACTTACACGGGAAAGGAATACTGCACGTGCCCGGAACACCGGGAGGGCACTGTATTGACATATCAAGTCAGCCTGATCATGATATTCATTATTCACGCTGCACACTTGTGCTGATCGTTGGGCTGACTGCACTCCAGGGTTTTTGCAGCTCTTTTGTCACAATTTACATTATGCACCATATCGATCCCGGAACTGAAAGCAGTCGGAGTCAGATTGCAGGAAAACGGGAGTTAGCCAGATGTTTCCGACATCTACTGTGGCCGTATCTTTGTACGTGACGTTTCCGCCTTATACCTCGGCCCCAGCTGTTCAATGTTATTTCATAGTACCGACACGGCATGAACAGAACACGGCATAAGCATTCTAGCCTTCGCACCCAGACTACTGTTAAATTGCTATCGATTTTAAGTTTCAATGTTTATGCAGTACCACATGCAGTTAACGCTGCTGTTTGACAAGCGATATATATTACGTATGCCGCTGTTTTCTAACACGCACAATTTGTTGATTGCCCGGCAAACGATTATGCAAGTTTTCGTAATACCTTTTGACAATGATATTTCACTGTTACCAAGACCTAGTATCGAAAAACGCAATAAACACAATGGAAGCCGAAAGCTAAGGTAAGTCACATTAAATGCATACGCTAGCTGTACGAATGCATTTACTTGTTAGGAGCACGCGTAGTCGCGTACTAGACTAAAAAATTTAGTGATAACGCAAAGTTTTAATTCGGCATAAGCCCGGTTGTGCTGCAGCGCTAAGTCCGAAAATGCTATAGTGCGCTGAAAGCGGAAAAAGGACATATTTGTACATAAGTAATATGTTATATGTTGCTCCAGTTTTTGCAGAACAAAAGTCGCACTGCTAATTTACTGATATACGGTGTCCACTTAACGTTACTTCCGAAGCATGTTTCCGGCTTCTTTAGATAAAAACTGTATAGTTATATAATTTATTGTCTGACTTTCTGTGCGCCGGGGACTGATAAAGGCATTAAACGTGTTTTCAATTTTTCATTTTTTTTATGCTTCTACTAACTGTAACAATTGTGCTATGAAGTTGAATAAACATACCGGAAGGGAAAATCAGAGCGGTACGGTGCCTATTGATCATTGTAGCCTCTGTTATCGCGGTCTACCATAATTACAGTATTACTGCATGGGTTGTATCGTGTACGTAAGTTTGAGCATTCGCAGTGACAGTAAATTAGTACGGCAGTGTCCCTGACCATCGATAATTTCCATCCAAAGTCGAAACGTACTTCGAAGTAATCTTTCTAGTAATCTCAAGCTACGGCAAGCGCTTCACGTGCTTGTTGATGCCATAACACACACAAGTCTGTGAATTTATTCAAGTCAACTACAACTATTTCTTCGAAAAATTGTACACATTGTTAGGGTTCCGATAATACCATGCATTTTGCGTTCTTTATTTACAGTGCTGCATAGTCTGTGCAGTGCGTATTACGTTATCAGTGCATAATGCATTTGATCTCCAGTTTACAGAATGCAGATCCTGCGGAAAACCGCAGCTCCTCGCTTGTTGACTTCGGACGGAAATGCTTTCACAAACAGCTGTTCATCATACGGTACAGCGCAGTTCCCCTTTATCCAGCTCAAATTTGAAGAGCTCTTGACTTTCTTAAAACCGTGGAGAAGTTGGTCGCCACCAGAGAAATGCCTCCGCAAAATGATGAATCATCGGGGAATCTCGACGATGATTGCGATGCAGAAGACGCAGACTCCTTGCGTTTTGCAGTTTCTCCCGAGCCAAGAATCGCACTATCCACAGAATATGTTCTTCACGATGATAGCCCTGTTCGATCTCCGCGTGAGGATGATCCCTTGCTGAATCCAGATGCAAATCGGAAGGCAGGATTCAGCAAGAGGGACGTGTATCTGATTGGGATGATGTGCATCGTTAACTACTGCAGTTTCGTCTGCTTATCGCTGATTGCGCCGTTCTTTCCTAAAGAGGTAAACCTCAGCTGTAAAATCCATACAGGATCAAGATTTCCAAAGTTTTCGTTAGGTGGTGACAAAAGGAGGAACACAAGCCCAAGCGTCCTGGATCTTTGGGTCTTACCAGCTGGTTGTTTTTCTTGTGTGCCCATTGGTCGGCCGATACGTACGTACATACCTCCAACAATTCTGATTGGGTGACCGATTTCTGCGCGCATCCAGGTGAGCCATTTCGGAACGACGTTTCTGTTCGTTGCGGGGACGTTTGTGACCGGCACAGCTTGCACACTATTTGGGTAATTTCTGTTTTATATTTGTTTACTTTCCCGTTTGGTTGGAAGTGCAGTACTTGCAGGTTGCTATCGATGGTGGAAGATTTTGATGCTTTTATCGCCCTGGCGTTTGCTATTCGAATCATCGAGGGTGTCGGAGCGGGGGCGTATCTGACCGCGTCATTCTGCATTGCAGCGACGGATTATCCAGCTCGTATGGCTTTCGTACAGGTACATTTTGATAGAAACTTTGGGATTTCAATCCCAAAATTACGATGATAATTTGCTGACGTTTTCGTAATGCAGAGAATCTCCTGTTTTTAGGGCCTTCTTGAAACAGCGTCCGGAGTGGGTTTAAGTACAGGACCGACAATTGGCGGTGCATTATATACAGTAAGTTCATGCATTCTAACAATATTAATAGAACGGATATTAAAAAAATAAAATCAGTGCCCATCTTTGCGTTCAGGCAGATAAAATTGGCAAATACTAGTAAAAAAATTTTTTTTTCTCTCAGACTGCGTCAAAATGCACAAATTCTTTAGAATTAAAAGCTATATAACACGAATTTTGAAATGATGCTATGGTAAATATTTCCTTTTTCGTCTTTTGGATGAAAACGAAGAACAATGCAAAATGACCAAATTTCTTGTGGAGAAGACGTAAATAACGTAACCTTAGAACCATATGCAACGTCGCAAAACTCTTGTTGCTGCACATTGTTCTTTTGCTTACTGCAATTTGAACTAATCCATTTTCATGTTACTATGTAGGCAGGCGGGTATTGGTTGCCCTTTGCCGTAGTCGGAAGTGTTCTGGTGATCACGGGATTGGCTTCTGCTTTTGTTCTGCGTTCTAAGAAACGACCTCCATACTGCAAAGGTAAGGATAAACTTGTCTCCTCGAGTACGTTAACTCTAACGTCCTCGGCAATTCATTAGTGATCAACTGCCGTTCCGGAACCTTGTGTGATCTGTTACGTATTCCGGATGTGCTGGTTTCCGGTGCGGCGATCGTCTGCGGCGCCATGTCCATTGGTTTCTACGAGCCGTCCCTCGAACTGCACATTGATCAAGTGCGTTCGTATGTTTCAGGCGGATGTTTTACTCCGCTGGCGAAATTAGCAGTATTCGAGATAACAGTGTCATATCTGTATAACTATGATATCGATCAGATTATGGAAATATTTTTTGTATTAGTTTTTAGCTTCACCATTTGAGGTCGGACTGGTGTTCCTGGCATCGTCCGGTGCTTATGCTTTGTTGTCACCTTTATGGGGCGTAGCGGCCGACCGGGTGAGTCAACCGAAGATTCTCATGATCTGCGGATGTCTAGTGGTTTCCGTTGGACTGATGCTGATGGGGCCAGTTCCGTTTTTGGGAATCAAGAAGTAAGTGTTTACCTTAAGAACGCGTGACAAGTTTAGCTCGTTACAATTTATTTGTGTCTATGTATCGATGTACCCACATGGGAACTGCGTGTGTAACATTCGTGCAAAAACGTACTTTTGTACCAATTTGTGTACTCATATTCCAGGAAATTATGGATCGTGATACTTGCACTCGTGGTGCACGGAATCGGGGTCGGTGGTCAGCTGGTGCCACCGCTACGGGTTATCTTGACGGCCGCGCTGTAAGAATCATTACCCCCTTCGTTATTGATGTGCTATACATAACTATTTATGGGCAAATCATACAGAAATTCGTTACGCAGAATTAATTTAAAGGCGGACTGTTAATCGTTTTAAAGTATATACAGACTGCGCAGTTACAGATGCACATAGAGTATCTTTTTATTTTGTCTCTGTTTTCATTTTCCACTTTAATTTACGCACATATTGCCTCCTTCATACTGTAATGTACATTTCTACATATGCTTTTACGTATATAGGGGAATGATTCATTTGAAGTTTATTTTCTAAAGTTCATACTGTACATAGTGCTAATCTACTATGATAACGTCCTTTTTTTCAGCAATAACGGCTTTGCCGATAATATCGACACCCATGGCCTGGCATCGGGACTATTCGCGTCAGCCTTCTCATTAGGAGCGTTTCTCGGGCCGCTGATTGGTGGTTCGTTAATTGATGTGATATCCTTCGAGTGGTCGGCGTTTCTTATCAGTTGTATAAATGCGTCTGTAGCGGGAATACTCATTGTGATTCTTGTTGTACGGCATCGTTCTGCGGGGCACCATGAATCCCCAGTTCCTCGTTCTCACCAAAGACATGCGTTATACGTGTAAGGCAATTAAAAAAAGTGATGGATGTGACAGACTGATGTACGACAACGGAGATAACTTAATTATAAATAAATAATTATTCAGAACGGTCAGTGTGTTATACTAAAACAGTAAAAACACGCCAGAGATCTACCACACTAACCACAGTATCAATGAGCAGAAACTTTCGCTGTACCAGACTTTAATATCATATCATCGATCTTTCGGCAATCGCAGAACTAAATTACAAACGCGGAAATGTTCGCTTTCAAAATGCGGCTTTTGATAGCAGGCAAACAACATACATGGAGATCGCTTCCGTGGCACATAGACCATGATTATCAGTTATTCTATCATGTTGCTAGTAGGAAATGGACCTGCATTTTTACTTGTAGCGAGGTTGATGAGCACGGTTGATTTCCTGGCGCTGTTCATGGATGCGCTTCTCCAGCGCTTTCTCATACTCCATACGGCGAATCAGTTCATCGCAGAATCGTGCTTTCTCTTCCTTTCGCTCCTTACCACTTTGCTTGAGGGACGCATTTTCCTTTTTCAGTGCCGCATTTTCATTTTTCAGTTGGTCGGTTTGCACCCTGTTTCGCAGATCTGACCACTGAAACGATAGCAGGGATACGCTGTAGTTCTACCGGGAAATTTGTTCTGCATTTGTAACACAACGTACACATAGCATGCATGCTTCTATGAAAGATAGCTGCGGAAAGGTTATGAACTAAGAAAGGTTATCCCCGGTTCCCGAGTCCATTTGCGTAATTTAGGCATGCAAAAGTGTATGGGCTTTGCGAGGACAGTTATAATCGCAATTTCAGATGAAACGGTACGTCAGATCACTCAAAGTACAAGATGATGTTAGGCGAAATATGGCCGGTACCACGCTGTAACTGCACGGTTACATGTGTTGCCTTGCGGTGTTAACAGTGGTCCGCAGCGTTCGGTAAACAATGAGCGCTTGTACAAGTTTTTCGACGAACATCTTGAGAACGTTTCTGCGGATTGCAAGGTCTTTGCTGTACGGTTTAACGTAGAAAACTATCAGATTTATTCGTACGTACCTCGTGCGAAACGCCGTGGAAGAAATCGCGAAGTGCTTCACGAATGTGCATTGTAATGCTGGTACTGCAGATACTTACGAATTATATAGCAGACAACGCGGTTTACTTGAAAACGATGTGTTTGGTGAGCCGTCCCACGAGCGTTTCGAAAAGGAAATTGCTGCTGCTAATCACATACCAAAGAAAACATTTGTTATAATAAGCATTTGTCTTACTGAGACTAAGTAACTGATTGTGATTGTCGCATCTTCGGTTACGTATGACTATTATTAGTATTAGCATTACTTCACAAGAGCAGGCAAGTACTGCAATAAATCAAGTTAAAACACCGTCACAGTGCAATAAGTTATCGAAAAACAGAGGAAGGCAAAAATTCGAGCGTTTCCGGGCCGTTGCTGTTTACAATTCAAACCAAACAGATTTCAATCACATATTCACATCAATCGATACCATCCCGTTATCAACCATATCAATGTCTGAGGAACATTGCCGCGTGACCTGTGATGGCTAATATACCTCGATCAGCCGAAGTGGGACTTTCGCGAAATCCGGCTGTTTAAAAAACAGGAGAAATCTTAAAAATTAGTAAGCTGACAATCTTTTTACAAACAGAATGGGACTTATATTCGTAGTGTCCAAAAAAGACGCTTTTATATGGGGCTGCAACATCGTCGTCACGAATACATTTTATTTCCTTTTATCTTTTCCGTACGACACATCTTCACAAAGAGTGAGATAAGATTAAAACATTTAAGCGCGAAGGAAAGGAAAGCAGTAACAAATTTGTATCTCAAGCTTTTGGGACAGTGGGACTGTTCTGTACGTTGGTCTAGAAAGCGGAGGAAGATGTCAAAGCGGAAGGTGAGCTGCTTGCCAAATGGAGCGTCTTGTCTTGGATTGTCAGAAGACCGAAAGCTGGATGGTTTGAGAGTGGAGACCGCCCCGGTTGTTCGCTAATTAAGCAGGAATACTTTCTTATCAGTTACCACGCGTACAAGTATGCATATATACCGTCGCTAATGGCCAATAAAATATTCAAACAGTGTGCGTCGCTCCGGAATCCGATACAAGCATGGTTATGGTAAAATGCAGTCGAAGAACGCTTGAAATTAGTTAAAAACGAGATGTTTGTTGTGGACTTAGATTCCTGCTTGTTTGATGTGGACTTCTACTAGTTTACAGCTTGTTAGGATTCAAATTTCATAGACGATATTACATAATACTAAAACAAATATGACAATTACAAATTAATTTGGCTTCAAAAATCCTTGAGCAGTGAAATGCATGAACCTATAATATGGCACAGCTCGCGTTCTTTGCCTGACCGATGCGACACACTTTTTTTGATTGTCGTAATCTGCTACCGCGAACGTTCAGAGAATGCCGGTAGTACCGAAAGAATCGGTCCAGAGAAATTCCGGCGACGTCTATAACTTATAGGTCACGCGCTGTAACCACAACACATTCGAAAGCAGAACAACATTTAGGCTAACAAGGGGATAATTATCACTTTGTTAACCTAAATGTTGTTCTGTTTTCGAATGGGCTGTGAAAACAGAACAACATTTAGGCTAACAAAGTGATAATTGTCACTAACTGCAGTTTCTGTGATATAACTTACAAGTATGCTTCTAACAGGCAGTTACGTGTGATTAGCTGTAGCACCCTCTATAAGTAATGCGGCACGAGCATTATTCTTATGGTACTGCCTTAATATACTGATGAGCAAGGACGGTAGACTTTAGTTACCTTGTCAAGAGACTCCATAGTACGTTTTCCTGGTGAGTACACCCACTCGTTTTCCTGGCGGCTGGCTGTGTAACTTATTAGCCTTTGTAGCACTCACTGTCCCGAGTTTTTTGAACAGCCTTGAGAAAGAACATTTTTTCCAAAATAAACTACTAACTTCTACATGTCGTGTGTCTTATGGACAGTTGTGACAGCCAGTTTACTGTTTTAGGGGGCCATCCTTGCGGCGCCGGGAAATGCGCGCAAATGCACAAAATGCGCGGATTTTGCGGCAAAAAGGTTACTAATCTCTGGGGAGAGTTAAGTACGCATTCAGTTTCTTCACCAAAGTTCGAATGGCGAAAGTAAATGGAACACAACGTGTGCTGCACTGACTGATGCGCATCGAGTCAAGAAAAAAATCCGTAGATCAATCTGACTGTACAGGTACAGATAGTCTTAGACTGCCTGGTACTCGTACATTAAAATTTTGTCATTCATCCACAAACGCCTACCGCGCCAGCAGTATGTTTTGTGGAATACTTTTAAGCAAATTAGCTGGATGATCTGTGTTGCCGATTACGTGCAACGTATTACTGCGATAAGGTCTCATAACAACACGAGCACGTGTTTGGTTCATATTTACTTACGCTTTCGGCGATATGGTACAATACAGAACCCCCTGGATAACGAGAACACTGTTTCTCTGTACCCTGGTTATCGCGGTAGATCATTCATATGCGGATTAATTTAAACATTCTTTCACGGTAATTTACGCTGGCCGGTGTTCAATAAGAAATTTTAATGTCATCCAGAGTTCAGCAGCTAATCTTTGCAATCCGCAAGCCACTTTAGATGCTGAATGGCGAACAACCTAATCTTTTCGATAAGTTTCTTAGTCGCTCTGCTCGCAGCTTGCGGCGTTACCCTTATCTCTTCTCCGCTATTCTTTAATTTGTTATATCTCTTTGAGACAGATCTGTTAGAATAAACTAACACAAGACGTTGATTAGGGTTAGAATAAGAAGAACAGCCTTGTACACCGTAATGTTATCGCTGCATAAAGCGTATAATAATAATTAGGTTTTTGTTTGCCGCAGCAGCTGGTCACTTGATGCATTCACCATGCTCAGAGAAACGGCAGTCCCTCAAACTATTCTCAAATTGTGGTTACAGAGTTGATCTCGGAAGACGATTACTGTGAACTGCTGTAATCAGGTTCAGGTGTGCGGAAAGTTAATTTCGAAAGGGAACATGCCTCCACGGAGTACTGGCTCATTTCGAAGCCTCGGAAGCGAACATGATTCAGAAGAGAGTTCAGAACCAACCCGGAAGGCATCATTCAGCAGAAAAGATATCTATCTGATTGGAATGATGTGCATTGTGAATTATTGCAGTTTCACGGCGGTATCCCTGATTGCGCCCTTCTTTCCTAAAGAGGTGCGTTACCGTGCGTACCGTCGACGTTGCAAAGCCAAACGTCGAACTGTGTAGGTTTATACCATTAACCGTTTTTGTTAGGTGGTCGCGAAAGGTGGAACACAAGTCCACGCATCATGGATCTTTGGTTCTTACGAGCTGGTCATTTTGATCTTATCCCCATTTCTCGGCAAATACGTACGCCTTCCGACTTGATAGAAATACTGTGTCAAGCAATCATATATTATGGTTGCTCGTGTGCTGTCAACAGGTGAACCATTTCGGAACGACGTTTTTGTTTGTTGCGGGGAGCTTTATGACCGGAACAGCCTGTATACTATTTGGGTATTGGCTTGCTTAGTGTTTCAGCATCCTTTTGTTATCACTGCAAAGTAAAAATCACAATACAAATTTGCAGCTTTTTATCAATGGTGAATGATTTTGACGCCTTTATAATCTTGGCATTTGCAATCCGAATCGTCGAGGGCATCGGAGCCGGTGCATATTTGACCGCATCATTCTGCATTGCAGCTACGGATTATCCCGCTCGTATGGCATTTGTTCAGGTACTAACCGTACCGAAGCTCGAAAAACTGCTTATCTGGATAGAAATTCAGAATAACTCACGGAGAACGTACAATGTTTCCCTTTTGTAACGTTAACATACGGAAGTATAGAGTATGTATGCTCCCCTTTGTCAGCACAATAAAAATAGGTCAGTTTTTAGGGTCTTCTTGAGACAGCTTCCGGAATTGGACTGAGCACCGGACCGACCGTTGGTGGTGCATTGTATGCGGTAAGTTCAAAACCGGCGAAGTAAAGACACAGTTTACACGATCATGAATCTACGTAAATAAAGTGTGGCACCATGCGCTGCTTCCACACTTTCGCAATACGGTGTTTACAACAGTGCCCTGATATTATTATTGTTGTGCGTAGGTAATTCAATACAAGTGCAAGATATGTTTGAGTAAACCTTGAATGTTCAGATGACATTATCAGATTTATGATAACGTTGTTGTGGCTGCATAGGGCAACTTCTCTGGTTAACCGCGTAATTTCAACATCAAATGTAGTCAGAAATGCATACATTAAATTGCGTACATATTGTGTTCTTGACTGGAAAAAAGTGTAACTCTTTTTCTAGGCGGGCGGGTACTGGCTACCCTTTGCGGTAGTCGGCGGTCTTCTTGTGGTCATGGGATTATCTTCCACTTTTATTCTGCGTTCCAAGAAACGACCGGCACAAGCGACGGGTAAGGATCGGTCAACCGATCAGAGAGTCAATCCTAATTTTCCGGCTGATAATTAGGAATCGACCGTGCGCCTGGATCTTTGTGGAATCTGCTGCGAATCCCGGATGTATTCGTAGCAAATTTGGCGATCGCCTGCGGTGCCATGTCCATTGGTTTCATTGATGCATCCCTCGAGCTGCATATTGACCAAGTTAGTTCCGTGCACAGATGCGTGCATATGCGCAGTTATTTTCTGTAGATCTTTCTGATTAAATCAAAGGCCCTGTTTAATATTTTTTCTAGAATGAAGGATAGGTAATCAGCAATACATAAATGTACTTATGCAAATACGAATAAAACCTTACAATTAGTTTGCAGTTTTAGAACTTTAACTTAACCACCTGTACTCAGTAAAATTAATGCTCTAGCAAACGCCGGCTGCGAAATTATGTCTGTCGCAGCTTTTAGATTCGCCTCTTCAAGTTGGTCTGGTCTTCCTGTCGTCGGCCGGAGCTTACGCTTTTTTGTCACCCTTATGGGGTGCAGCGGCCGATCGGGTGAAGCAACCGAAGATTTTGATGATCTGCGGATGTATTGCGGTTTCCTTCGGCTTGATGCTGATGGGACCGGCACCGTTTTTCGCTATCAACAAGTAAGTGCATGCAGCATCGAAAGTCTTGGATTTGCGGTCCGATATGATGACATGACTATGCATGCTCTTCGCTATGATTGTCGTGAGAGCTGCATCGACCCGTTGTAATATTTTACGTTATCCTCTTATTATTTGATTTGCCTGCCGCACACTGTATATCTTTTTTTGTTCTCGTTCCAGAGTCTTATGGATCATAGTGTTGGCTCTCGTGCTACATGGTATCGGTGTCGGTGGTCAGCTGGTGCCAGCCTTGAAGGTCACGTTAACGGCCGCTCTGTAAGTACCAGGATAAAATTTTTTGTTATCAAAGCCTGAAAGCGTCTTTTTATCCTTATTGTTTAATAATAAAAGAATTCTCTGTTAGAGATTCCGTGTTGTACCCCTAGTTGCGTGAAATTAAGTACCTGTTGTTAATTTTTAAATCGTAAAATTTAACATGCAGCATTATGACCGCGTACGACTATTGATTTTGTTCTAAAACTGTCTGAAAGGCAGCTAGTTTTCTACAATCCGAAAGAAAGTGTATAGGACGCGCTTTTGAGCACTAGAAAATTACTGTCTGAACTACGAATTATTTCCTGGCTTTTTTGAGTTTTTGGCGTTTTATTTGCAGAATTTTTCGAAAATTTTCTGTCATGTTATTAGCTTGCTAGTTTTATAAAAGCAATTTTGTTCCGTGTTTTCAGTAATGTTAGTACCAGAATAATATGGCGATGTAAACAATCAATAGCAAAGGTACCAGTGCATGCGTGTATTTATTTTGGCCCAAAACTGAGCTTTTGTGATGGTAAGAACATCCAAAGCAATTTCTCTTTTAACAACAGCACTTTTCTCAATAGCAGTTTTAACATTTTTTTTAATTACAGTAATAAAAATAATGTTTATAGACAGCAGCATTAAAGTTTCAACATATAATGTACGATTATAGTGAATTATTTTTATTATGGCTTGTTTATGATAAAAGCGTTGAATTTTTTGCAATTCATATTTTATAATAATTACTTCATTTTTACAGTATTAAGTATTTACGGTATATACAATATTGCAAGGTATGTTAAATTAATTTTGTATGTAGTTGTAGCTTGTAATCCCACGTAGAGTTTTATAATAAAAGACCTAATTTAAATTGATTTAAATACATATATGAATGTATAGGATACGATCTAACTGTAAGCGAATGTGTTTCTGCAGTAAGAATGGCTTCCCCGATGATCTCAGCACCCACGGCCTCGGAGCGGGACTGTTTGCGTCGGCGTTCTCCCTGGGAGCATTTGTCGGGCCGGTACTGGGTGGTTCGTTGATTGATGTGATATCCTTCGAATGGTCAGCGTTTCTCATTAGCTGTATTAACGCATTTGTCGCGGTAGTACTTATTGTGATGCTGTTCCGAAATCTGTCTGCAAAATCTTAAAGAGTCTCGAATTGCAGCTGCTGTTTATTTTCACCAGCGAAAACAAACAACAAAATTTATGTAATATAAATGTCAGTTAAACGAATTTGAATCTGAGAAGTCAAACAATTAATTATAAATTAGGCAAATTTCCGAAAATTGGCGGAAAATATTCGATAATTCAGTATGAATAGTTAGAAGATATCTGATAAAAACATTTTTTTCCTTGTTTGCCAGAGTTTTGTAATGTCCTGTACATTGTCATTATTAATTTTTGTCTTGTTTTTGGTGGATTATGTTACTATTAGCAACACATTGCTTATTACAAAATTGGTGAAAAAATAAACTGAAAATTTTGTAGCGTGATAAACTTCACACGAAACAGTCACACGGAAGAAATCAGAATTTTATGTTAAATGCAATGACAAAAATGGCTGCACAACTACTTCACAATCATACAATCCGGTTGCCAGCTCGTACGTTCTGCTTCAAACACCACGTTGTTTTGCTAGTTGTATACAACGCCAGCGATTTCCCTGTACAAATAACTCATCACACCATACAGTGAACAGAGAAACACACCGAGTCCACCACAATTACGATTAAATTTTTATCCTACAATTCTAGTGGTGTGCCTTGCCGTGGCCCTTGCTGACAGTGTCACCATCCCGCTCCCGCAAATCCTTCTCAAAATCATATGGGAATATTCCAGCCTCCAACTGTTCATTCCACTTGGCAACCCAGGCATGCGGGCAGATGGAACGGAAGACTTTCTTGAAGTAGTAGCACGGTTCGTAGTCCTCGCCCTTCAGCTTCTTGCAGCGATTGTAGTCGACGAAATTCACCCAGCAGCGTTTGGCCTGGTTCTGGTTGGGGAAGCGCGGATCAAACGGTGGCGACCAGAATTCATCGTTGGCGATCTTGCGACGGATCTCGTCGTCGTTCTCCTCGCGTTCTTCATGGGCTGGTGCCATGGTGCTCCTTCAAAACCTGCAAGAATCAGCGATTAGCAAAGATAAAGCTCAATACCCACGAGCCACGAGATTAGAAGGAACTAATTCTGTTCAAAAAAAAGATTTACCTTTCGAAGCGATATATAAAGAAGTACACGGAAACCTTCTTTATGAAAAGTAGGGAAGTAAAATATTTAATTTCAACAGTTTTTTTGACTGCAGAAAACTGAGAAAAGCACCCATCGCAAGCTGTGAGCGCGTGCCGAGCTGAGCCATTGTCAAAACGGGGCGCATGCATGCAGTCGCAAGGTTGTACTCCCCGAGGATCTGGAGCCTTCGCAGCTATCGGTGCGTCAGTCGGCACGTCAACCGCTTGCGGCCGCATTTGCATTTCAGTCAGACACACAAACCTGGAAACTGAAAAAGGAGTTTCCGCTGCTTTCCTAAAACTTCGAAGCCGTAAACGACCACTAAACGTCGAATTTTGAATACTGATCGCTCGAAATTGCAGTTTTTGAACTTCTGGATAATTAAAATAGGTTAGTGATGTTGTGTATTACACAAAAGTGGATGAGAGCCCGTGTGGAGTGAGAAATAATTTTCTTGAACTGGGAACAAATCGGTGGACCCTTTAAATTTGATTCGACCCTATCTGGAAGTCAGACCACAAGTCCTTTGATCTGCGACCATCTTGTCATTCCTAAGTATTTACGATGGCATCACAAGCGTTAACATCTCGAGAAATCCGGATCGCCCAGACATGCCAGACAGCCAAAGAATTCACCGATCTCTTTTATCTGCGTCTTAACACAGAACGACACGTGAGTATCGCACTGCCTGTTTATCCCTCGAAAACGGTAATCTGGACGACTTTTGGGATTTCAGTTGGTAAAAAACATGTACGAGGATACTGGGAAACTCATCTTCAACGGCCACGGATCCTTCGGGCACGATGCGATTGGAAAGTTCTACGAGAACCTTCCCAAGTGCTCGGCGAGAGTCCAAGGGTTCGACGCGCATGAAATCGACGGTACGTCAACAAAAACGTTATCTACCTAATAAACAATTTAAACATTACTACAGTCGACTAGATTTTTTAGAAGGAGGCTTCGAAATCTCTGGCAGAAGTTTGTTCGGTGGTTTTTAAGTTTTTAATCATTAAAATCAAAATAAATCAAAATAAAATTACAATAAAATCAAAATAAACTACAATAAAATCAAAAATTAAAATAAAATTACATTAAAATTTTATTAAATTAAAAAAAGAAAAAACTAAGAAAAGATCAAAATAAAATTACATCAAAATGTAATGTGATTTTATTTTGATTTTTTCTCCTGTAGAAAAGTATCAAGGCGGGACTCCGGCGATCATCATCTCGGTAGCGGGGAGTGTGCGGTATGGGAATCTGCGGGATCCAACGAGTTCCGACGACCGAACCGATAACAAACTGTTGTTCTTTTACGAGACCTTCGTCATCACGGCCAAGAGCGGGACATGGAAGATCCAGTCCGACAGCTTCCGCCATCAGAACTGCAACACGGATTCTATGCTCAAGCAGGACTCGTGGAATGTTAGCATGCAGGAGTGAAGGTGTGCATGGTTGGCATTGATGAAGCTTAGCCAGGATGCAGTGGAACGGTAAAGTGTAATATTTTCTTGCAAAAAATTGTTTTTGGAATTTTTATTGCACTAATCTTAGTTTTTATACCATTTTTTGTACCAGTCGGACAGAAATTAACAACTGAAAAGTGGTAATGATTTTTAGAGTCTTTTTTGATGAAAAATACTGTATCTTTCTCGTTTAGAAATCGATAGTAGTAGAAAATTTGTACATCAATGTCGGATAGATTGATAACTGCAAATTACGGAAGTAGACGTAAAACTTTCGTAGTCTTCTGCAGTTTGAGTTTCTCTCCCACGTTTCATTCGAAATTAGTAATTTTTTAACGGCTTTTTTTTAAAATTGTTTTGGTTCTTTATTTTTTGACTTTTTTTCGACATTTCTTGACAACGACATTCCTGCATCCTGGCTTCGCATTTTGATCTGTGATATTGTTAGACGATTTTGCAACGATGCTATTTCGTTACATGTTTTTGTAATTTTTGTTTTTTCTTGCTGTTTTAGGTCTAATCTGAACTGTGAATGGTTGTTACGTTTCTTCGTTGTTTCCGACAGTTTTGATTGTTTGATGTGTTACTGTTCAAAAGAATAATTACGATATACAAGCGGGCTTATACCGAATAAACAACATGCAAGCACATCATGAAGAAAAATTCGGTTGTTGACTTTGTATAAAAAATACACTGAAATTTTCTGCCTACTGGGATCATTAAATCGAATTTAAAATTATTAAAATTTCAAGGAGTTTAATCAGATTTTATCTTGCGAAGTTAGAAAACTGAAACTCTGTTTACAACAATACATAGCTGAAATAATTTAATATTTATTTGCCAGTTTTATTCTGCAAAGGCAAAGAGACGAGGCTGACGGTGTGCTATCACCGCCTTTCCTGTAAAAACGATGTTACGAGGTCAAAAGAACTGTTTCTCGGTCATGGACAACGGTGTGCTGCGCCGTTATGCTTCCCTATCACCAAACACCATACTTTTGTTGTTTTTATCGGCAGATTAGCCGACTAGTGTTGTCCAGATTCATGTACGCGTGATAAAAATCCTCCTGATAATTATGACTTGCTTTTCTATCATAATCACATGTCCGAATGTCTCTACCCACTAATAAGGACATTTTGGTCAAGATTGCTCGAAACAATGGCCAATAAATTTCCTTATCATCCCGTACCAGGAAACTCTATCAAGACCACCGATTAATCCGCATTCAGAATTTTGGCCGAGGTGTCATGATATATAAGAGGGATGTTTATTCATAACAAAAGCGTTTTCTTTTCCTTCGACGACCGTGGTACTGTACCTCTAACACAATGCTGAAACTCGCCGTCGTTCTGTTGGCCGCGGCTGTTGCCGTTAAGGGACAAGGTAATTAAAATTTTAATGCAAAAAACAGTATCCGGTAGTTGTTCTTTTGCGTATTTTTTAAATTATCGTGCTTTTGTTGACTTATTTTTTCTCTTGTTAATCTCAGGTCATTTATATTTCTGCTCAATTTTTGTCATTGTTTTACTCCATGATTTTAGTTTCGAATTTCAATGAGTTCAGTTCCTTGTCATTTATACAGCAGATATGAATTTTTCCCTTTACAGACAAATGCTTTAAGATATATTACAAATTTAAGATTAGTTTTGATGCTTTCGACGCGTCACCTTTCTTCATTTTCTGTTGTTTTGTTTCATATATTTGTTTTCTATTTTTTAAAGACTGCGGAGGTGCCCTCACCGTGGAAGAGGGTCGTCCAGTTGTCATCCAGTCTCCCGGTTATCCAGGCCAATACCCCAACAACGCTCGCTGCACATGGACAGTGCGCGGTGTTGCCGGAAAGGGACTTTCGGTATGTTATAGTCTTTTCAAAAGTTGATACAGTTTTTTCGTTTTTCTCTAACTAATTGTCTGTTGTTTTGCAGTTCAGTGCCACCGCCTTCCAACTTGAGGGTGGTACCTGCAATTACGATTCCCTTTCGATTGGATCTGCCAAATTCTGCGGCACAGCTGGTCCCAACAACCACGTGACAGGAGCTTCCGCTGTGCGTTGTTGACAGATTTTCTGTAATCATTCAATATCTTCATAGTTGTACTCTTAACAGACCGTCTCCTTCACTACCGATGGAAGTGTTCAGTACTCCGGTTTCGAAGTTGCCGTCACCGTTACCGACCAGACGCAACCAGGTAAACCTACCAGTAACTTACACAAGTATCGGTTATTGGATCTACATAGCGTAATGGTGCTGTTTAACTAAGAAAACCATGGTTGGTGGTCAAACTAACTAATCCCCGTGCCCTTTAGCTGGCAGCAGTTGCGGAGGTGACATCACTGTTGTGGATGGTAAGACTTCTTACATCGTCTCACCTGGCTTCCCTGCCCAGTACCCCAACAGTGCCGATTGCACCTGGTCCATCTCTGGCCCCGAGGGAAAGTCACTCCAGGTGTGTGTTTGTACGGATACATTGACGTGTTCCATTCATAACTGGGGATTGTTTGCAGTTCAACACTGTGACCTTCGATACTGAAGCCACCTACGATTACTTGGCCCTTAGCGAGGTCGTCAACGGCGCTGTAGTCGAGTTTTCCCGATCTTCCGGCAGCGGACCTAACCGTGTTCGATCCCGCACCGGTGACATCGTATGTACACAGAACATTGTCGAAAGGTCAGCAGTAAGGGAGATTTTTCTGCATTCAGACCGCTGTGTTCAAATCTGACGGCAGTGTCCAGAGGAACGGATTCAACGTGTCCGTCAAAGGTTGGTCGCGTCAAAGTTCACAAGAACATCAGAGTGTGAAAAACTGGCTAATTTGCAGTTGAGTTCTGCAGTCCTGGAACCAACCCCTGCTCCAACAGCGAGGTCCACTGCATTGCTACATCGGGCTATTGCAACGATATCCCGAATGAATGCCCTGACAATCTCGACGAACAGTACTGCAACGCTGAATGCGGTATTGCTCCCATCCAACCCGACCTGACCCTCACCGACACCCGTATTGTTGGTGGAGCCGAAGCTGTTCCCAACAGCTGGCCATGGCAAATTGCTTTCCTCACCTCCAGTGGATCGCAGTTCTGTGGTGGCTCTCTCGTAAGTGCTGTCGAACTTTTACTTGTACAGTATGTATGGTGTCTGTCAGTGATATATGGTACAGTACATATCAAAATTTTTGACTATGGTTGTACAGGATAATATCAGTGAACAATCAAAGTCGCTGCTTACTGGTACAAGATGGTTGGAATCGCTGGTGTCTGGGCGACTGTACCGCAGAGAACAATTACACCATTTACTCTGTACCCAGTAAACATGCAGTACTTCTAGAAGTACTGTACAGTAAGCAATGTAATTGTTCTGTGTTAACTGGCAAGCGACTGTGGCTGTAATTATTTTGGCTACTGTTTCCGCTTGAATATTCATGGGTCTCTCTCTACTTCAGTTTGTAACAAAGAGAAGCTCATTACTAGTACTGCAGTTCAAACGGATTATTGTCTTTTATTCAGATAATAGTAACCCGTTTGACTATATTCTTTTTTTAGTCTGAACATCTTATCTACAGTACTTCGACAGTGGCTGCAGGATATGCCACATAATTTACGGATCACGGGATATTGCGCCTATGCCAAAGCACTGGGCGCGCGAGTGCAATATCCCGTGATCCGTAAATTATGTGGCATATCCTGCAGTCACTGTCGAAGTATATGACAAGCAAATCTTGAAGCACATTTTCTATTGCTATAAGCAAATCTTGAAGCACATCTTCTATTGCTTTAACATGTGTTTTGAAAACAGATCAGCAACCGATGGGTAATGACCGCTGCCCATTGTTGTGCCGGCCGCTCCACTTCCAACTCCAAGGTACTGTTGGGTGGACACAGCTACTCCAACCCTCCCGAAGGAGCCAAGGTCCATGCTCTGCGCCGCATTGTCAACCATCCCACCTACGGAAGCCGTCCGGCTACCCGCTACGATTTCTGCTTGCTGGAATTGGAAGAGGTACAATATTCTGAGCAGTCTCGGATTCCGATAAGATTGTTGAACTTTCTGTGAATTTGCAGCCCGCCCAACTCGGCCGCACCATCACTCCCGTCTGCCTGCCCACCGCTAACGACGGAGCCGCCGGAAGCAAATGCTACATCACCGGCTGGGGTAACACCGGCAAACGCACCGCTCTGGGATTCGACCAATATCTCCGCTTGATCGAGGCCGCTGATGCCGGCAAACTGCCCAAGGAGACCGCTAACATGCTCCGCGGAACCTCCGTCATCCACCAGGTCGATGTTAACATTGACGAACAATCCTACTGCAACACCGCCTACAACGGAGTTATCGATGACAGCATGATCTGCGCTTCTGCTCCTGGCAAAGACTCGTAAGATACAATTGATGCGTGCAGGTAGACTGATTCTAAGCGTGTTTTTGGATGAATCTACAGGTGCCAAGGTGACAGTGGTGGCCCGCTGGTGTGTGACCGTGCCGATGGTAAACCCGGATTCGTTCTGGTTGGTGTCACTTCTTGGGGCCGGTAAGTCGGGCAATGGAAATATTAATTTGAATAACCGTGTTTTATCGATGGTTTTGAAAATATGTTTTTATATAATTCGTAATTACTTTCGGAAAACAGATTTCTTTCAAGAGTACTTCGTAGAAGATTGTTAGAAAGTTCTAAGAAGGTGATTTCGTTTGTAGTGGTTGCGCTCAAGCTGGTTATCCTGGTGTTTATGGCCGTACCGCCCACGTACTGGACTGGATCACCGAAACCATGTACTCCAAATAAATTACTTCTCTCATCTCTCCAGCTGATACGCACTGATTTCTTGGTGGTTGGGTTAAAGATTTCATGTGCTTGAAGTAATCGAATGTAATGTTGAAAGTTGTTGTAAATCACTCATGACAACGTGAATAAAGCAGAAGATCTGGAGTATGGGAATACTGATCCTCTACTCTGCACTGCTTGCTGGACTAAAACTGCCAAATAGTGACACAAATCTTTCGCAGTCACTTCTTGAATTTGCTATCTCTTCTTGGTTTTTCAACGTTCACGCAGCTCACGATAAACCAAAGGCACATGAACCTTCAACAGCGGAATTTCGAATGTGCAGTTACGGTAAACTAGATTGGTTTGCGGCTTACTTCAGTAACAAGCTTGCTGTAGGTTTTCAGAAAAACCTTCGAAAGCCCGCTATTTGGCAGCTAATCGATAGTAACAGGCAAAAGGAAAACCATGCATTTACGAGGTGTGATGAAAAGAGTTTGTCCTTGACCCTGTTTCTCCATGTGGAAAAACGACTGGACTCTTGTTTTCATCTTTCTGTGCTGTATGTTTATTTGCTGATTATCTGCAAAAGCAAGTGTGAAGAGCGATCATTCCTCTGTGGTGTGGTGGTCATTCCTCTGTGACGAAACAGGTTTCATCCAGGAAACATATTCGGGATTGTTCTGCCGCCCGCCTGCCTTTGCGAGCAACTGCAGAAGCTGCACCCATGAGTCTGAGATGTGCATTTCTATCGGCTTACTAGAGGACAGCAACTGGGAACGGTGATATTCTGGAAAAAGTGACTGCCTTCTTGGGCAGCATAGGTGGCATTTCTTGGGTACGAGCTACAGGGGCAAAGTAATTCGCAACGTGGCTTATGCAATTGTACCCAAGTCTGTGAAGCAGATCTTGCTAACAATTGTTTTCTGAAGTTGGGGTTTCTTCAGAGCCTTTCTTCTGAATACTGGTCTGTACTACATAAAATAAACATTCAATACAAATCAACAGCTGCTCGATTGAGGTGACGGATGAGAAGATAAAGGCTTCGGACAACACTTATTTATGGTACATCGTACGGTATATGGCAGCGAGAACATCTTTTCATCTGAATCTCTGACTTCCGAGTGTTCGACCACTGTATACTTGGGGCTCCACTTGTCTCCAGTGTGAAATTACGTCACAAATCGGTCCCAGTAATGCAGTTATCGAGATGCTTCAGCCTTCAGTTATGCTTTGCGGTGCACTTACCGGATGACGAATGTTGCTGATGCGTTGTTCCTGACCTGTGTGCATTGCTTCACTTGTAAATTGTAACACAATAAACACGTATGATGCGGTATGTTTTTGTTTGCTCAACGTCCGTTCCCAAACCGCCCATATAGTTTAGCCTTACGTACTGTTAAACGATTCGAATTCTGCAGCTCTATTACAATGTTATCATCACCGCCATTTTCTCCTCAGTATAAAGTGCAGCTTTTATGAGCAATAAATCTCATGTCCATTTGGCTGAGAAACGTTTGTTTCACGCTGCGGCGGAACCGTTGTTAACATGGACAGTCCAAGTGTCGCGGTAAGTCTGTCGGGGATGGGACTGTCGGTAAGATTGCCGCGAACAATACCTAAGACATTTCCTTATCACCCCGTACCAGGAAACTCTATAAAGCACGCCGAGTAATCTGCATATTCGAAAATTTGATCGGAAATCAACACTATATAAGTAGTACGCCTAGCCACAACAAAAGCGTTTTCTTTTCCTTCGCCACCGTGGTACATATACCTCCAGTCAAAATGCTGAAATTAGCCGTCGTTCTGTTGGCGGCGGCTGCTGCCGTCCAGGGACAAGGTGATTAGCATTGTTATAAAGATAACCCCGCATTGTATGTATACAGTTCTAGTTGAACGCATCTTTGAAGTTGTTCAACTATTGTTTTGTTTCTGCTCTTGTTACTTGTACCCCAAGCCCTCTGTCTTAAGTTACAAAACGGATTTTCGTCATTTTTTTCTTTTAATTGCGCTCCGATCTGAAATAATCTCAAGTTTTATTTTCTTGGACGAAATTTGCATTTACATATTTATTTATTCTCCATTTCTTCCAGACTGCGGAGGTTCCCTCACCGTTGAAGAGGGTCGTCCAGTTGTCATCCAGTCCCCCGGTTATCCAGGCCAATATCCCATTTATAAACGCTGCACATGGGCAGTGCGCGGTGTGGCCGGAAAGCGACTTTCGGTATACATTTTACTACCATACATAGTAGTCCAAAAAGGTAGCTACTTTTTTGGAACATTTTTCTGATAAATCTTTTTCTGTGCTGTGTTGCAGTTCAGTGCCACCGCCTTCGACCTTGAAGGTGGTACCTGCGTTTATGATTATCTTTCGATTGGATTGACCAAGTTTTGCGGCATAGCTGGTCCCAGCACCCATTTGACCGGCAGCTCCACTGTGCGTTGTTGTTAGCAGAATTCCTGTTGTATAATTACGCGTCGTCATGGATGTATTGTTGATTATAGACTGTCACCTTTTTCACTGACGGAAGCGGGCAGAACACCGGTTTTGAAGTTGCCGTCACCGTTACTGACTAAACGCAACCAGGTAAACCTTCGCACTGATTTCTTGATGGTTGGGTGTAAGATTTTATGTGCTTGAAGTAATCGAACGTAATGTTGGAAGTGTCTCTAGATCGCCCGTGACAACGTGAATCGAGCACAAAATCTGGAGTACGGGAATGCCGCTCCTACTTTGTGACTAAAAATGTCGAATGGTGTCACAGTTCACACTGATATTTGTAACCACTTCTTGAATATGCGATCTGTTACCGTTTTCTCGTGTCAGTTTACGTGTTCGATCTCAGTTCGATGGCTCGATGTTCAGAAACTAGATCCATACCTCTACGAAAAATAAATAATATAAACCAATTGGAATCAACACTACAGAAAGGTCTCAGGGTGAATCTCACGTCACAAGATGGCCCCAGTGATACAGCCATCGAGGTGCTTGAGTTTCGCATTGTATTTGCCGGCTGGCGAGATTACTGACGTGTTCCCGAACCTCGCTGGTTCTTCTAGCACATTTTGTGGTAGTAGTATCTTGTTGTTGTTGTCGCATCGTCCGTTTTATTGTCCATTTGACCTGTACATGTATTTTAGCCTTAATTTCGTTGTATCAGTGTACTTAACACAATGTGCTTTGCTTATACATTTAGATCGATGTATCATTATTCTACGGTCCTTATCAAGTATTAATCCTTATCAAATATCAACCAGTGTTAGAAAACTACGTATCAAGGCAGAATAATAGTCTATTCTCATTCTGAAAACCAAATCAATAGTATATGAACCGGCGGTTTACCACAATGTCTAACCTTGGTTTTTGGTTGATGAGGCAATTTTTAACGATTCTGTTGCGCGTTACAATGTTAACATCACCGCTATTTTCTTTCTATGGCTGCTGTCGTGAGTGGACAAAGTACATTTTTTATGAGCAATGGATCTCATGTCCGTTTGCTTGAGAGAGGTTTCTTTCAAACTGCGGCGAAGCCATAAGCGTGACAGAAGGTAAACGACTTGCAGGGAAAGGACTGTCGGTAAGATTATTCTAAACAATGCTCAATAGATTTCCTTATCACGTCGTACCAAGAAACTCCATAAAACGCCGACTAATCCGCATCGAAAATTTGGCCGGGGAGTAGCACTATATAACTAGTATGTTTATCCACAACAAAAGCGTTTACTTTTCCTTCAGCAACGTATTGCACCTCCACTCACAATGCTGAAATTAGCCGTCGTTCTGTTGGCCGCGGCTGCTGCCGTCCAGGGACAAGGTGATTAGCATTTGCTAAGTACAGATAACCCGTTGTATACAGTTTTATATTTCAACGTAACTTCGTAAGTTGTAGAACTATTGCTCTTGTATATCCCAAGTTCACGTTAAAAAACATAGGCTTGTCATTTTTAGTTTTTTGATTTAGTAGCGAATTTAACTGTAACTTATAATTTGTGAAACAATTACGTTTTCAGTTTGTATGATAATCCTCACTTTTCTTTATTTTCATTATTGTTGAGCAAATTATGCATTTATATATGTTTGCTTTTCATTATTCTCCAGACTGCGGAAGCTCCCTCACCGTCGAAGAGGGTCGTCCACTTGTCATCCAGTCTCCCGGTTATCCAGTCAAATACCCCAACTGGGCTGACTGCACATGGACAGTGCGCGGCGTTGCCGGAAAGGCACTTTCGGTATGTTTTATAGTCTTCTCAGGTTATCTTTTTATGATCAATTTTTTCTGTGTTATATTGCAGTTCAGTGCCACCGCCTTCGACCTTGAGGCTTGGTACTGTTTTGATTCCCTTTCGATTGGATCTGCCAAGTTTTGCGGCACAACTGGTCCCAATAACCATCTGACAGGCAGCTCACAAGTAAGCATTTTTCGATGTATTATTAGCATAAATACACCAATGAAATATCAAATAAATCTACATAATTTTGCTAGTGTAGTGAGTTTTTTATGTACCGACCACTGCAAATGGTGAAAAATCATGAATTTTCAATGTCTGAGTTGACTTAACATAGCCGTCTACGAGTGATCTATGAGACAACATAACCTTCTGCAAATGTCAGCTGTGCGTTGTTATTGGCAGAATTCCTGTTACGTATTTGATTTACGCGTCGTCATAGATGTACTGTTATACAGACTGTCACCTTCGCCGCTGACGGAAATCTGCAGAGCACCGGTTTCCGAATCGTCGTCACTGTCAGTGACGAGCAGCCAGGTTAGCACTTCGGCTCCAATATAACACATCAATAACTCATTATAACTGTATCGATTTCACAGAATTCGTAAAAAGGCTCAAGTGTTCTATCACAGTGTTATATCACACAAATACTAATAATGACCACCAGACGGTGAAGTTTTTCTGTAACTTTAGCTACCGGTGTTTGCGGAGGTAACATCGTGGTTGTGGAAGGAAAGACTTCCTATATAACCTCGCCTGGTTTCCCTGCTCGATACCCCCCAAATTCCGATTGCTTCTGGACCATTTTCGGTCCCGTCGGAAAGTCCCTTGAGGTTGGTCCCTTCGGATGCACTTGTATGTTGGATTCATACTAAAACTGACCATCTTTTGCAGTTCAACACTGTATCCTTTAGCACCGAAGCCCACTGGGATTACTTGGCTCTCAGCGAGGTCGTTGACGGTGCTGTAGTCGAGTTCTCCCGATCTGCTGGCAGTGGACCTAAAGGCGTTCGATCCCGCACAAATGACATAGTAAATAACGACAACAGGAATGACACGTTTATAATCGCAGTAGTTAGTGACCTTCTTTGCTTTTCAGGCCGCTGTGTTCAAATCTGACAAAAATTTGAATTTTGATGGATTCAAAGTATCCATCAAAGGTTGGTAAAATCACAGTTTCACAAGGAATATCGCAGTGTGAGAAACGTGCGGAATTTGCAGTTGTAGACGCTCAACAGATTCAACGAAGCCGTCCAGGAAGCCGCCTGGGGAAATTTTGAAAAAAAATAAACTGTCTGTTGTTGAAAAGTATCTGGATTTTTACACTGGTTTTCGTTGATGCTTTTGTGTTTTCTGTTTCTGGACGTATTTCAATCTTTCTCGTTTTGTGAAAATGTCTGAACCGTGAAACAGGATAGCATGGTGGTTTAGGACAATAAAACATGTATTACTACTACTACTTGAGTTCTGTCGTCCTGGAACTGACCCCTGCTCCAACAGTGCTACATTGCTACATCGGCCTATTTGCAATTTAGAACGAATGCCCTGACAACCTCGACGAACAGTGCTGCAATTAATGCTGAATGCGGTATTGCACTCATCCATCCGATCCACCCGATCTGAGCCTCACCCGTACTGTCGGTGGAGCCGAAGCTATGCCCAACAGTTGGCCCTAGCAAGTCGCTTTCCTCACCTCCCTCGCTATTCTTACAGCAAAACACGAAATACAGAATATATAGATAACTGCCTTGAATTGACAGCCAGCGAATAACCGTGATCATGCTTTTCTGTAGTGCGACTACTAACCGTTACAAGTGTAAGCTACGACGTGTTGGATAAGGTCATTTTGAACTGGCGGCATTTTTTGAGTGGTGGCGACTCTGTCTCTTGCTGTTAGTGCAACATATGGCAGCATGTTTAAAGCTGGCTTCAACGAAGAACAAGGCGCGATTCGATTTGACAGCAGCTGTCACTACTGCATTGCGTTCGGAGGGTGTCACCATTTCTCGGCCTGTTACAAATAAGCAGAAGTACATAATAAACAACTGCATACAAGCAAATGTGCATATTAAAGCGGAACCGGCTATACCGAAAGTACGTGTGACGTAGTCTCTTTACCAGTTTTAACTTGTGTGACTCACACTGCTACTGGCTGTGCAAATGGAAAATCAGAATGTGCTACTGTGGACTGGTTAATTAATGCCAAATTTTGGTTTTCCTCCTTTCGTCGTACGATCGGTCGTATTTCCTTTACCTAATAAAAGCCTTGTTTGTTGTCGTGTGTACTTCGTGTATCGTGTAATGTGTAGAGTCACCTTTCCTGAATCGTAATTTGTAAATCCACCACCTGTTCTCTCGTCCTGGCGAGCCTTACAGCAATCCAGCTTGAGTGTGAAACATCTAACGTTTTAATATGGAGCTGCTTCCAAGATACAGTCCAGATCCGATGATACCCGAAGCCAGTTTCTGCATAAAGCCCAGATCCTAGGATACCAGTCACCAGTCCGGTCTAGTTCCCACTACCAGCATATCATACGGTCCATACCAGATACTAGACTACTACTACCAGCTACCAAACCGTGTACGTTTTAGTATGACCTTGCCGTCAGTGGCAAAGTACCCTTTTAATGAGCAATGGATCTCATGTCTACTTGGCAGAGAAATTTCTTTCTGGATGCGACGGAACCGTAAGCGTGACAAAAGGTACACGGACAGTGTACCGGGTCGCCGGGATAAGACTATCGATCGAAGCTATCTCCAGCTATACACATGTCTCCCTTGGAACGCGCTGCCAAAGTGCCTCACGTTTATCGTGCCATTTATAAACGGACTTTACAAATGCTTGAAGCAGATTCAGAGGTTCTAGAATTTCGGCCATTTGTCGGAAGAAAGAATCGTGTTTCTTGTGAAAAATCGTATGTCTTGTCGTATGTCTTGTGTCGAGTGTCCCTGCCAGCCCGATGTAGAAGTTTCTTTCAGGATGCGGCGGAACCGTAAGCGTGATAGAATGCAACATCTCGCGGAGAAAGTGCTATCGGTAAAGATTACCCCAAACAATGCACAGTAAATTGCCTTATCACCCGGTACCAGGAAACTTTATAAAGAACGCCGACTACTTAGCTTTCAAAAATTTTGCCGGGAAGTATAGTATGTTTATCCACAACAACAGCGTTTTATTTTTCTGCAGCAACGTGGTGCTGTACTTCCACTCATAATGCTGAAATTAGCCGTCGTTCTGTTGGCCGCGGCTGCTGCCGTCCAGGGACAAAGTAATTAAGATTTTGCTAGAAACAGATAAGCCGTTGTATACTGTACAGTTCCACTTCAATGCATTCTGAAGTTGTTCAACTATTGGTTTGTTTTTGCTCTTGTCCTCTGTTTTAAGTAAAAAAACGTGTTTTGTCATTTTTTATCGTTTGATCTAGTTCCGAGTTTCCCTGTGCTTTATAATTTGTGAAATATTCCAAGTTTCAGTTTTTATAATAATCTTATAATATCATTTTCTGGGACCAATTGTGCATTGACTTATTTGTTTATTTTTCAACTTTTCCAGTTTTCTGCGGAGGCCAGCTCACGGTAGAGGAGGGTCGTCCAATTGTCATCCATTATCCCAGTTTTCCCGGCCAATACCCTATCTATGTTCGCTGTCACTGGACAGTGAACGGGGTTGCCGGAAAGGGACTGTCGGTATAGTTACAGTTTCTCCTGTTTTAGTTTTCTCGGCATGTTGTCTTGTTACTTTTTACTGTATCGTATTGCAGTTCAGTGCCACCGCCTTCGACCTTGAGACTACCTGCACTCATGGTTATCTTTCGATTGGATCTGCCAAGTTTTGCGACACAGCTGGTCCCAATAACCATTTGACAGGCAGCTCCGCTGTGCGTTGTTGTTATAACAACATTCCTGTTGCATAATTACGCGTCGTCATAATGTATTATTAATTACAGACTGTCAGCTTTTTCACGGACGGAAGTGGGCAGAACACCGGTTTCCAAGTTGCCATCACCGTTACTGACCATGTTTAAGACCGTGCCTGGATCACCGAAACCATGTACTCCAAAGAATTAAGTGCTTCTCAGTTCTCATCTCTCCGGCTGATACGCACTGATTTCTTGGTCCCCGGTTGGGTACAAGATTTTATGTGTTTCCACTTTCAAGTAATCGATATTGAACGCAGTGTTGAAAGTGTTTCTGATTCTAAATCGCTCGTGGCAACGTGAACAAAGCACAAGATCAGGAGTATTTGAATGCCGGTCTACTACATACTTGTTGAAAGACTAAAGTGCTACATATCTGTATAACGGTAACATCTGCCCTTCGGTTTCGGTCGTCCATGGATTATCAACAATAACGAAATTCTGTGTAGTTGCGGTGTATGATAATATTGGTGCCCGGTTGATTAAACTTTCGGTAACAAAGAACAAAGTTTCTGTAGATTTTCAGCAGAACTAGTTCGGTAGCTGGTAATTGTACTGGTATCTGGTAAGGTACTGGTAATGGGAACCAGACTGGACTGGTATCCTGGGATCTGGACATTGTGTAGAAACTGGTGTCGGGCTTCAACGAAATTTTTCAGTTAAGCCCGGGCATATTGTTACAACAATATGGGCTAATAAGGTTCTGTAACCAATTAAGTACCACGACAAACTGAAAAGGTGTGTACATATCCTTCTAAGAGTGTGGCAGATTTGTTTTTGAGTCATACAACGCCAGCGCAGAGTTTCCGTCGATACTAACAGTAAAATACGAAATGTTCAGATAACTATCTCTGAACATGGTACGAAGCAGTGGTGCATGGGGACATCATGTCAGTCGTGTCCTTCATTCATATCCTGAACTAATACTAATCAGCAGTACGGAAAAGCTTAATTGTGCTGCACGATCAAGCTTTTCTGTACTGCTGATAAGTTGTGCTTATGGATATTGCGAAACATGACAAAGTTTCGTAAAGGTTACTGGACGCTTCAGTTAGCAGTATTTGTAATTAGGTTTATCATGTTTTGTTACAGGTAATGGTAGTCAAGAACAGTACGTACAGTCAAGAATAGTCAAGAACGGACCGTACAGCATTACCTAATGACAAAAATAAATTAAAATACTGTGAGACTTTTAACCGCGGTAAAAAAACGTATTGCCAGCGAATTTTCGTTGCCATATTGTGTACTGACACTTACAATTAGCTACCGGTGGCAGTTGCCACTGCCTGGAATTGTCAGCTAGCGAATAACTGTATTATGCTTTTCTGTAGTTTGACTACTAACCGTTACAAGTGTAAGTCACGACGTGTTGGCTGACTTGATGGATAAGGCCAAGGTCATCTTGAATGGACGGCATTCTTCGTGTGGTGGCGACTCTTTCTTCTTGTTGTTAGTGCAACACATGGCAGGATGTTTAGAACTGGCTTCAGAGAGGAACCCGATGCGACTGGATTTGACAGACTACATTGCCGTCGGAGTGTGTCCCCATATCCCAGCTTGTTACCAATAAGCAAAAGCAACTTGTGACATAAACAACTGCATGCAAGCAGATGTGAATATGGAAGCTGCTTCCAACATGAAGTCCCGATCCGATGATACCATAAACCAGTTTCTTCACAATTATGCCTAGAGCTAGGATCCCAGGCACCAGTCCGGTCTAGTTCCACTACCAGTACCATACCAGATACCAGACTATTAATTTATTACCAGCTACCAAATCGTGTACATTTAAGTATGTCTAAGTATGACCCTGGCGCTAGTGGACAAAGTAAAGTATAAATGAGCAACGGATCTCATGCCCACTTGGCTGAGAAGTTTCTTTCTGGATGCGGCGGAACCGTAAGCATGACAGAAGGTCATCACATGGACAGTGTAACGGGTCGCCGGGACAAGACCGAACAATGGCCAATCAATCGGTAAGATTATCCCAAACAATGGCCGATACATTCCTTATCACACCGTACCAGGAAACTCTATAACGAACGCCGACTAATCTGCATTCGACAATTTGGCTGAGAAGTGACACTGTATAAGTAGAATGTTGTTCCACAACAAAAGCGTTTTCTTTTCCTTCAGCACCGTGGTACTGTACCTCCGCTCACAATGCTGGAACTAGCCGTCGTTCTGTTGGCCGCGGCTGCTGTCGTCCAAGGACAAGGGTCACAAGGTAATTAGCTTTTGCTAAATACAGCTGTAACTCGTTGTATATATGTAGTTGTACTTTAAGGATCAAATTTGCATTTTAACGAACTTGCCTTTTGAATTTCTTTAGCTCTTGCTTCTTGCAAATCCCAAGTCCTCTGTTTTCAGTTACTGAACGTTTTTTTGTTTGATTTAGGTAGTTCCGAATTTACCTGTATCTTATAATTTGTGAAATAATTTCACGTTTCAGTTTTTTTGGTAATCCATCACCGTTCTTTCTTGTCATTTTTTTGTGGCTAAATATGCATGTGTTTGTTTTTCATGCAGGCTGCGGAGGTTCCATCACCGTGGAAGAGGGTCGTCCAGTTGTCATCCAGTCTCCCGGTTATCCAGTCCAATACCCCAACTACTCTCGCTGCACATGGACGTTTCACGGCGTTGCCGGAAAGGGACTTTCGGTATAGTATAGCTTCCTCTCAAATACACCTTTTTTTTGGCGTTTTCTGATCATTTTTTATGCTGTTACGTTGCAGTTCAGTGCGACCGCCTTTAACCTTGATAGTCGCGGGTGCACTGCTGATTACCTTTGGTTTGGATCTGCACAATTTTGTGGCACAACTGGTCCCAACAACTATGTAACATTCAGCTCTGCTGTGAGTTGTTGGTGGCAGAATTCCTGATGCATAATTACGTGTCGTTATATATGTATTGTCATGTATAGACTGTTACCTTTAACACTGACGGAGCGACGACGAACACCGGTTTCGAAGTTGCCGTCACCGTTACAGACCAACTGCCAGAGCCAGGTAAGAAGTTTAGTCCCGGTATATGAAACATTAATTTCTGAAACAGGTTTCACAAATTTCACAATGTGCAGTTATCTCTGTGTGCAAGTGCACTTCTAAGAAAGGAATAGCTGATGTGGGTTTCGCAAATCATAGAAAACCACACGTGTTTTACCATAGATACTAATAAATGACGGCCATGCGGGTGACGAATGACGCTGATGCATTTCTTCTGTGTTCTTTAATTCAGCTCCCGGTGCTTGCGGAGGTTACATTATTGTTGCGGAAGGGAAGACTTCCTATATGGTTTCACCTGACTTTCCTGCTCCATACGGCCCCTATAACTTTTGCACCTGGTTCATCGCTGGTCCCGTCGGAAAGTCCCTGCAGGTCTGTCCTCGCAGATCAACTGATATGTTCAATTCATTATAAAACTGGCCATTGTAATTGCAGTTCAACACCGTGTTCTTTGATTCGGAGGCCTTCTACGATTACTTGGCCCTTAGCGAGGTTGTCAACGGCACTGAAGTCGAGTTCTCTCGATCTGACGGTTATCGTTCTGGACCTAAAGGCGTTCGATCCCGCACTAATGACATAGTAAAAAACGACATCAGCCAATGACACGCTAAATGGCAGTGGTAGGTGACTTGCTTTGATATTTTCAGACCGCTTTGTTCAGATCTGACGGAAGTACGCAGTGGAATGGGTTCAACGTGTCCATCGAAGGTTGGTTAATTCAACAGGTTCACAAGGCACACCAGAGTGTGAGAAGCTGTTTCGGTGTCTGCAGTTGAGTCCTGGGACCAACCCTTGCTATAACAGTGAGATCCACAACCTCCGAAAGCCCGCCATTTAACCGCATCGAAAGGAACAGAAAGAAAACGATAAATTTATATGGCAGCGAGAACATCTTGTACTGATGTGTTCCCGAGCATCGCTTGCTCTTTTAGCATATATCCGTATCTTTTTGTTGCCGCAACGCCCGCTCTTAGTCTCCATTTGACTGCACATGCATACGCATATTTCGACCACTGCATACTTGGTGCCTAGCTGTATAGTAGAAACATTTTGCAAAAATAAAACTGCTACACCTGTGTAATATTATAACGACGGTAAGAAATCTGTTTACATATTGTAGATCACAGTACGAGCATATCTCTGTATGCCTGAGATCAGTCTGCAGCAAAAGCGTTCGTATTGCGGTCATCCCGTTCTGACGGCGATTTTCATCGCTATTCGAAAAAAAGAACGATAGTTTCGGGCCGAACTTTCGGCAGCGCCAGTCTTTTTGGTTGTTGTAAGTTCGACAGCTTGACGTTCCGTACGAAACAGAAAATTAATATAAAATATCGTCCCCATTTCTACACCTATAACACCTGTAGAGGTGCTCCAGGTTTGCTTTGCATTGTCCAGTTTGCCCTTGCCCGATGACGAATGCTACTTTTATGTTCGTGAGCCTTGCTTATGCTTTTAACACACAATGCGGTATCTTTTTTTGCCATAACGGCCATTCTTGGCTTCCATTTGACCTTGATTTCGTTGTGCCACTGTACTTTGCAACATGTGCTGTACTTACACATGTAGCATGTACGAGTACCACTATTCTGGATTCCTTATCAAATCTTAATCCTTATCAGGTATCATGGAGCCAGTGCTAGAAAACCGTATGGCACGGCAGAATGATAACCTCATTATGATTTTAAAAACCAAGTCAACACTATTTAAACCGGCGGCTTACCACAACATCTAACGTTGGTTTTCGGTCGATGAGGGTTTTGGGCAGTTCTGCAGCTTTGTTACAATGTTATTCATCACGGCCATTTTCTTGTCTGTGGCTGCTGCCGTTGGTGGACAAAGTACAGTATTTATGAACAAAAGATCTTATGTCCATTTGGCTCATAAAATGTTTTCCTTCCAGGCTGCGGCGGGACCGTAAGCGTGACAGAGGGTCGTCCAGCTGTCATTCAATCTCCCAATTTCCCTCAACAATATCCACCCAGCATCCAGTGTACGTGGACAGTGCAAGGGGTCTCCGGAAAAGGACTCTCGGTTAGTTTCAGCATTTTCTACAGCTTCTAAATTAGGTGTGGATATAAGAATCTTGTGGTCCATAGTTCAGTGCCACCACCTTTAACATCGAAGGGTATGAAGTGTATAAATGCTTATTTGACGCACTGACCATTGGAGCGGCCCGATTCTGCGGCACATCTGGTCCTACCAACGTTTTAACAAGTTCATCCACGGTACGACTTCTTGTATGTTCTGTCAGTCTGTTATCGTGAGCGTTGTTTTTGCCAACAGACGGTCACGTTTACTACTGACGGAAGTAGCCAGTTCGCTGGATTCGAAGTCGCCATTAGGGTTACCGATACTGTACCAGGTATGCAAAAGGCTGCGACGCTGCTGAATAATTAAGAGCCAAAGTTAAAGTAACACTGAGCTAGAAACAAAATAAAACATGATTATTATTACAGACGTTATTGAATGTGGAGGTGACGTTGCTGTTGAGGAGGGGAAGACCTCCTTCATTGTGTCACCTGGATTTCCCGCTCCCTACCAGGCTAACGCAGACTGTAGCTGGTCTATTAAAGCTCCTGCGGGAAAGGTTCTTCAGGTAGGTTCCTGAAGAAAATTATGGTTTTTGCCGTTATTAAGAACAATGCATGTTTGCAGTTCAACACCGTCGCTTTTGACACTGAAAGCGGCTTCGATTTCTTGGCGTTCAGTGAAGATGTAAACGGGGTCACGACCGAAATCTCCAGATTTTCCGCCGGAAGCGGACCTAACAAACTCCGCACTCGGACGAGCGACATTGTTTGTTGAATATTTTACACGCAGATATTTTGAAACATCCTTACATTTCTGGCATTTTAGAGAGCTGTTTTCCGGTCAGATTCAAGCGTCCAGAAAAGTGGTTTCAATGTCTCCATAAAAGGTTCACACGTTGACCGTTTGGCAACACCATCCAGCTCTTTGTTTACACCAAATGTTTAATTTTGCAGTCGAATTTTGTCCAGCGGGAACCAGCTCGTGCTCCAATTCCGAAGTCCACTGCATTGCCCCCGCCGGCTACTGTGACGGCATTCCTAACGATTGCCCACACAATCTCGACGAACAATACTGCAATGCAGAATGCGGTATTGCACCGATTCGACCCGACCTGAACTTGACCCGCATTGTGGGCGGAGCCGAAGCCGTTCCTCACAGCTGGCCATGGCAGGTGGCTTTTCTCAGCTCCAGTGGATCGCAGTTCTGCGGAGGCTCTCTCGTAAGCAGGTTCCAACATTATCCTGAGACGGTTTCAAGATTGGTTGGTAATTGTAGGTCAGCAATCGCTGGGTGATGACAGCTGCTCACTGCTGTGCCGGACGGACTATTTCAAACTCCAAGGTACTTCTTGGCGGACATAGCTATGCCAACCCTCCTGAAGGGTCCAAGATCCACGCTCTGCGCAGTATTATTATGCACCCGACATATGGAAGCTCTCCTGCTACGCGCTATGATTTCTGCTTGCTGGAGCTGGACGAAGTACATATTTTAATAAATCTTCAGAAGTGTGTGGTTCATGACAGCATTTTGCATCTTTTTTTGCAGCTTGCTCAGTTCGGTCGTACAATCGTTCCGGTTTGTCTACCATCAGCAGCCGATGGAGCTGCAGGAAGCAAGTGCTACGTGACGGGTTGGGGGAACACCGGCCCACGCCGCGCTCTAGGATCTACCGAATACATGCGCCTAATTGAAGCTCTGGATGGCGGTAAACTACCGAAAAATGTGGCCACAGCGCTCCGTGGGACAGCGGTGCTCCATCAGGTCGACGTCAACATTAGCGAACAATCCTACTGCAACACACAGTATAACGGGGTAATCGATGATAGCATGGTCTGTGCTGCTGCTCCGGGCAAAGACACGTAAGGACGAATTCTATTTCGACTGCATGTCCATGAATGCTATTCTGTTTGGGATAATCTGCAGATGCCAAGGCGACAGTGGTGGCCCGTTGGTCTGCGACAGGGCCGATGG